>JAGPOW010001034.1:2131663-2163443 GCA_030014935.1 Caiman crocodilus
TCCCCTACCCTGGGGGTCTTCAAGAGGAGGTTAGATAGGCATCTAGCTGGGGTCATCTAGACCCAGCACTCTTTCCTGCCTATGCAGAGGGTTGGACTCAATGATCTATTGAGGTCCCTTCAAACCCTACTGTCTATGAATCTATGAATCTATGATGGTCAAGGTGTGGGATCTAGCTTCTGAGATGAAAAAGAAGGTGACAGAAGCTTTTTACCTTAAAATATCCTCTGTGCTCTGAAGAAGCAGGTAATCAGCAAAGGGAATTACATCCATGGCTGCTAGGTATTTGCTGGATCTTTAACAGTTGCCTCTCTGGCTCCTATGAAGACCGATATGCCACATCTGTAACTGTTTTAGTCTTTCAAACAATTATGAACACACAGTTTAGCCCATGACTCAAAGTTCTTTGAAGTCAAAGAAGAAGTTTCTTTGACTTATACTGTCTTGAGCACATGCAGCTGACCTGGCCCCTTCAGCAAAATGGAACCAAGTTGGAAGAGGCAAATAGATGCGACACCTAAGCCATTCCCTATGCTGCACCTTGGCATCAGAAGTTACACAGAATTCCTCCTAGTGCACATCCAAGAACGGTTCCAAGTGGGCTACACAGAAAATGAAGATGTGATTACCCTGGTTTCTATGATTCGTTTAATAGAATCATAGAAGTAGGGTTGGAAGGGACCTTGTAGGACTTCAAGTCCAACCCCCTGCCTGGGCAGGAGAGAAACTGGGCTCAAGTGACCCCCGCCAGGTAGGCATTGAGCTGCTTCTTAAAGACCCCCAGGGTAGGAGCCAGCACCACTTCCCCTGGAAGTTGGTTCCAGATCCTAGCCGCCCTAACTGTGAAGTAATTCCTACAGATGTCTAATCTGAACCTGCTCTCCAACAACTTGTGGCCGTTATTTCTTGTTATCCCAGGAGGCGTTAGGGGAAACAAGGTCTCCCCCAAACCCTTCTGGTCCCCCCTAGTGAGTTTATAGACTGTCACAAGGTCCACCCTCAGCCTTCTCTTGTGAAGGCTGAACAGGTTCAGGTCTCATAGCCTCTTATTATAGGGTCTGCCCTGCTGTCCCCGGATCATGTGGGTGGCCCTCCTCTGGACCCTCTCAATGTTGTCCACGTCCCTCTTGAAGTGGGGTGCCCAGAACTGAACACAGTACTCCAGCTGTGGCCTGACCAGTGTCATGTAGAGGGGGAGGATCACCTTAGCGGTCCTACTTGAGATGCACCTGTGGATGCATGATAGGGTCTGGTTAGCTCTGCCGACCGTGACCTCACATTGTCAGCCCATGTTCATCTTGGAGTCAATAATGACTCCAAGAATGACTCCAAGATCCCTTTCTGCCTCCATGCTCTCAAGAAGGGAGTTTCTCATCTTGTAAGTGTGCTGCTGGTTACTGCTGCCCAAATGCAGCACCCTGCACTTGTCTGTATTGAAATGCATTCTGTTTTTGTCAGCCCAATGACCTGCATCCAATGCTTTTGTCACCTGATCATAAAAGGCAATCAGGTTGGTCTGACATGACCTGCCCCTAATGAAACTGTGCTGGTTGCCCCTCAGCATCACCCCCGATGCTGGCTCATCACAGATGTGCTCCTTGATGATCTTCACAAAGAGTTTCCCCAGGATTGAGGTAAGACTGACAGGCCTGTCGTTGCCCGGGTCCTCCTTCCTCTCTTTCTTAAAGATGGGGACCACAATGGCTATTTTCCAATCATCTGGCACCTGGCCCAAGCACCATGAGCACTCATAAAGCCATGCCAAGGGCCCAGCAATAACCCGTGCTAGCTCCCTCAACTCCCTGGGGTGGAGAGCATCTAGACCTGCTGACTTGAACACGTCCAGACCCTCCAGAAGCACTCTCACCCAGTCCTCCTCAACCTTAGGTCTTGGGGTGCTCCCCTTGAGTTCATCTTGAATCACGGTGGGGGAGTCCCAGTCCCTGCACAAGAAAACAGAGGTGAAGAATTTGTTAAAGAGGTTTGCTTTCTCCTCTGGCACGACCACCAGACTGCCCAGTGTATCTTGCAGGAGCCCCATGTTTCCTGGCCCCTTCTTCATCCTCCCTATATATTTTAAAAAGGACTTTTTATTATCTTTGATCTTGGACGCTAGTCCTAGCTCTATGTCTGCCTTAGCTTTCCTAACAGCCCCCCTACAGGCCCAAGCAGTGGAAGTATACTCTTCTTTGGAGATAGTCCCCGCCTTCCACAGGGTGTACGCCGCCTTTTTGGTAACCAGGCATTCCCAGACTTCCTTGGTGAGCCAGGGGGGCTTTTGGGCACTCTTGCTCCCCTTGCTTCTTGTTGGGATTGTCACCACTTGGGCCTTACGTTGCTAATTTTAATCAAGCTGAGTGGTACCTTACTGTGAGGTCTACAATCAGTGCTGCACTAACCAAGAGATCAGGTATATATAGAAGCTGAGGAGCTTGGCTCCCATATCTAACCCTGCCAACATTTCCCCTCACTCCTGGGTGGGATCTGTGATGGGAACCGTACCACTGTTGGCAGTGGCAGCCTGTGGCTGGGTAGGATCGTATCAACACAGTGGCTACTAAGGAATCAAGGGTGTCTTCTTGAAAGCAAGGCTGTTCCCCTTTCCTCCCCCCCTTCAGAGGCAAGGGCAAGGGGAAGTCATGCATGCAAACATCTAACAGCTAACTCTGAACGATTCCCCTGGCAGCCCTGTCAAAGCCCGGGCAGTTGTGTGTGTGACATGTCACTCGGGGGTTGGGGGAGGGCAGAGGGTTTCTTACAGCTGTACTGGGTCCCTTTGAATATAAGAACAAGAAACATTCATCAGAAATTGAAAGCCTTTCTTGATTTCTTTTTACCTCTTGCTCCTGTCTTTTTTTATGACAACAGGTCAGGATGAAAGCCAGTCCCTTTTCCCTGGGTTCATAAGTAAATTCCTTCCCAGACTTTACAGGAGACAACAGTCTGCATCAAAGTTCATCATCTGTGACTGATGTAAGAGAGGACATGACTTAATACCAGGCCCTCTCCAGCCTCACTCCATCAGTAGTCAACACATTCCTTGCTACCATAGAAGCACTGCCAGCAAAAAGCAGATCCTTTCCTGGGCCCCAAAGGAAGCATAGCTCCTCTCTTTCCCTGCAAGGAAGGCCAGCCTCATCAGGAATGATCAGTTCAGTTTGCAAGCTTGTTTTCCTTTGACCTCATTTATGTCCCAGTTTTGCCATGGACAGAAAGACAGAATGGTGCGGCTCTGGAGACACTGTATACCAAACTGCAAGGCAAGTGCGGTGGCAGATAAAGTACGGTGTGTCTGTCCTCCAGAGCATTCCTCTTCGAGAGCCAAAAGCAGCATGTGCAGGTCTTAAGGCATTGCACCTGTCATTGTAGTGAAGAGCAGTGCACCCAATACCACATGCTCCACACGCTAACACAAGAAATGCAGGCTGATTTGATACAGCTTTTTCTTCCACAGTTTTTCCTGAAAGAGTCATCCACTTCTCTCCACCCCCAAAGTTAAAGCTCCTTCTATCCAGGCCCTCATTACCTCCTACCTTGACTCCTGGACATCTCCCACACTCGATAGTCTCCCTCGCACCCATGCTCCCTCTCCAGTCCATGTAGAAGATGGCTGCAAAGAACAACAGCTGTTTCCCTGGTTTTCTGGCACTTCCTATCATGTCATCTTTAGGATTCTCACATTAACCAGCAATGGTGCCCATGAGAAACTCAACTGGAGACCCTGGCCCGAATCCTATTTCAACCAACATCATTGAAGTGTTACTTACACATCTAAATGTCACAGAGGAAGAAGCACTTGTAACACTTGCACAGATTTTTTTATCTCATTTATGCTTGTACAGCTAGTCTTATCTTCTGGCTCTGCTCAGATGGGTTCATTTTGGTCTGTGGTGATCCTATTCTACCTGAGTAGAAGAACCACCACCACAATTAGTGACTGTTTGACAACAGAGGAGGAGGAGAGCCTCCCACCTTTTACCAAAAGCTCAGAGATCAGGGCACTTGCCCAGGCAATGGGCAAACCAGGGTCTTGGCCCCTTTCCCCTGAGGAGATTTGAACCTACATCTCCCATGTTCTAGCATAGTGGCATAATCATCAACCAGCCATGAGCTAGACATCATTGCCTTGATGCATATCACAGGGGTGTAGGTTGTAGCTGTGTTGGTCTAAGGACATAGAGAGACAAGGTTCTTTGGGTGAATCTGGTATCTTTTATTAGACAAACTTAAATAGCTGGGGAAAAAAATTAAGCAAGCTTTCGGGTTCAACAACCCTTTGTCAGGCTAAGGAAGTTTCAGCAGTTGGTGTGCGCTCTTCCTGGATGGAATGAGAAGTGAAGAAGCCAGGGGCTGGGCTGGGCTGCAGACAAGACAGGCAGTCAGTGAAGATGTAGATTGAGGAGTCAGTGAGCAAGAAACAAGCTGGGTGAGGGGGAAAGGGGGATGAATAGTGGAGAGGTACCTGGGGAGTCAGATATCAGTAAGGTTATTCTGTGTCATAAATCCAATGTCTATATTTAGTCCTCAGTCTGATGAAGTGTTTTTCAACCCAAAAGCTTGTTTAAATTTTTTTCCCCCAACTATTTAAGTTTGTCTAATAAAAGATATCAGATTCACCTTGTCTCTTTAAGTCATCGAGTGTTTTGTGCTGCCTTAGAGACAACCAAACTCAATGTCCCGTTTTAAGTACCTGTGAATTATTTGAATTAACACTTTGCCTTGAAACAATCACAGCTAATTTGCCTTAATTGCCATTTAAGCCTAGAGTGTAAATAGCTAGGCCCCATCTCCTGGTGCAAGCCATACTACAGCCTAATCAAGGCTGCACTAAATCAGATGTCTGTTTTTAGCCACTGAGTCCACTCCCCAGCCCTCCTGTTGACTGCCCAGGGGGCCAGCTTCAAGAAGGGAAGCTATTTAGGGTAGGAGAAAGGGAGGGCAGAGTGGTCATCTGGTTCAGTGAGATGGCCACTGCCCAGGAAAAGAAGGGGTGCTGAGTGATGACCTCAGCTCCTACCCCAATGGACCAGAGGCTACCCTACCATTATCACACCATTTTACCCAAGAGACATTAAATAAAAATGCTACCCAGGAAGAATAGGATCACCAGAGAGCATGTGGCCATAGTAAGCATGGTCAGAAAGAGAAGTCTAGCCATACAACCAGAAATAGCACCATGTAAGCACCTCTTATGTGGCTACACAAGTAGCATTTACCTGCCGTTGGATGAAATAGAAATTGGACCCCCCATATCTATACTCCATGGAGAATAGAATTTGGCTCCAAACACTGTTCTGCTCCCATACTATGGCACATAGTATGGCACCCAGATACAGAGAACTGTCTGAGTAGTTATTGTCAGCTTACAGAATATCAGTTGGTTTTTTGGTCAGTAATTCTAATATTTAGTCAGGGGTATCACTTCAATATCCTCTGGCTGCATTAATTGATAGTCTCTTGGCAAACTATACATTGGAGCCTATCAATTTTTGGCTATAACTGATTGTGAAGCCCTGAAAGGAAGCCCAATGTTTTCCTTTTTTTTTTAATTTAAACATGAAATGCAGCCCTGGAAAATTTTCTAACCAAAAGTAGAGAGGGTAATATTTTACAGACTTTAAAAACCCACCTCATAGCATGATGAGAAAACTTTGGGGGAGAAAATTCCAGACCATCTGGAGATATAATAAATCTGACAAGCAGCAGCAAACCCAGGATCAGAGACAGAACTTCATTATATTAGGAAAAATGACTTTCTAATTAACTTGTGAGGAGAACCTTGTGATTCATTCACCTTAATGGAGTTTGAGAGTTCAGTTTTCTTCATCAATGTCATCAAATCACTGTCCCCTCACAAATTATAGCTCATTCTCTGCTCTGTAGTTTAAGCAAGCTTGATAGATTAATTGGGTACTTAAACAGAGTAAAGAGAGTTTTAATGAAAAACTTTATATTTTTGACACGCTCAAATATAACTAGGTTGCAAGAAGTGCTAATGAAAACTTTAGAGGTAAACACCACCGCTTTTGAGGGATAAACTTTAACTAGATTTGTGTTCAACTTTTCTATTGAGAGATGGGATTTTTTTCCAGCTTTTGAATGGGCAAGAACCAGAAACTCTTAATTTTACTTTTCTATTACAGACAGAGATAATGAACAATACTGTCGCCTTGCAATGGGAAAGACCCTATTCGCACTGCTATTGGATTGTAAGCTCCTTGAGTCTTTTTGTTTTGAGTTGTACAGTGCTTTCACAGTGGGATGTATCTTAGTTCACAACTTGGGCTCCTGTGCACTACATAATACAATGTGCAGATGCATGAAAAAGTCAAGCATGATGAATTTTGAGAGGTTGTAGGCAGAAACCCAATAGAGAAGCAAGAGAGACCCTGAGCCCTATGGATAAACACTGTCTTCCTTGTTCTAATGGCTTTTCTACTTCCAGGTAGAAGACAGCCTCACTGTCTGGGACTACTTAGCATCACCACATGGCACCATCCTAGCAGGTTTCAAATACCCTATGAGATAAACAGCAAACAAACAAAAGCTTCCTTTATTCTCACTGTCTCCATCTGAAGATGCACACACCCCTTTTAAATAGTAACTGTCCCAAGGGGCTCAGAAATGTACAATGTTAGAAACAGCCACAGGGCAGAAACAGAGTCAAAACGTGGGCAAGATGGTGAAAAGAGCATGAAAATGCAATTAATCAGAGAAGCTGTCCAATTAATCACGCAGCTATCATCTCCACACGTGATGCACAAAGCAGTCGGTTTTAGACTATTTCCACATTAACAATACCCTTACATACGTCAAAAGTGCCCTTCTTGACAGCACTGCCTTGTTTCATCAACAACACTACAGACCATATGGATCATAGCAACTAAGAGTATCTTTTGGGTTCATTCTTCTCCCCAGTCTGCTGCTCTCCTCACTGATCTTTCTTCATACTGGGTTATCTACCACTATTGGTGTGATCTTACAGCATCATCGGACAAGAAAGGAGAGCAGCAGGTTAACATGTATGAAGGATGCTCCATATAACAGCGAACAAGCCAGTTTTCTTACATTAGCTTTATTTCATTTTGGAGCAGCAAAGAAAAGTCTGTCTGTTTAAAGGTACCAGTGGGTTCTGGCTACAGTTCTCCTTTATCCTGACCTTGCCCAGGCACCTCAAAAAGAAATCCTTTGATGAAAGGATGAGACTTGAAGGTATTAGTGGCACTTAACTCTGTGGGCACACAGAAGGCATCAAGGACTGGAACCAGACCACACAAACTGCTCCCCAGCAATCACACTGACTTCAGGTGAAGTAGCTTAAAGACTGGGGCCTGAGATAGTTTGTGGTGAGTATTGGGGTGGAGGTATGGGTATTTAGGAATCAGAGCTAGGAAGCGAGGCACAATGTGGGACACTGAGCAGAACTCACTGGTGCTGCACAGAACGAGAGTTTTACTCAGAGACAGCGTGAGAAATGCTGGCGACCAGCCATGAATCTGGGCAAGACATGACAGTTTGGAGTACATGCGAGAGACCTGACCCTATTGTCACCAATGTTCACTTTGTGATTTGGGGCACACATGCCCTTTTCAGATGTTAGGCAGTGATGGACTGGAGGTTTTTTATTTTACCAGACTACAATTTCACTGAATTAATCATCAAGCAGGGAAGATTAAGTGGATGTAGTATGCCTCAGTGTTGGCTCTGCTCAATATCTTAATTCCTTGACTAAAGTTATATTTCTCAGAGAATGTACATTCTCATAGCTGCTTCTGAAAAAAAATTAGGTGCCTGAAATTACTATTCCAGTTCACAGCCTTTCAATACATGAGTAGGAATGGTCCACAGAGCACTATGAGCCAGCACACAGATACTGCACCTGTTTTCACTCACTTGACTCATGCCAGCTGTAAAATTGCACCCAGAGGACCCCATTCTCTTCTCCTTGATACTGCTGGCAATTGGGTACAATGCCAACAAAGCTAATGCAGGTATATGCCATTAACAGTGATGCAAGCAGAAGGATACTTAGGCCCAGAATTTAAAAAGATTTCCTATGAGGAACCCAAACGCCATGGGCACCCGTTTCTCACCCCCTTAATGACTGAAGATGTAACAGTAGCGTAGGAGAGCACAAGTTCAGAAAACAACAGAGAAGAGACTGCAAAATGAAAAAAAATCACCATTCATATTGGTCTTCACATAAACACTAGGAGTGGTTTAGACAGGGATAATCCTGCCTTGAGTAGGGGGCTGGACTAGATGGCTTCTTGTGGTCTCTTCAAGACCTATTTTTCTCTGATGCTGCCACGCTTCATAAGAAAGCATGTGATTTTACTGGCAGTTGAGTATAACTTGCCCTTTTTCAGGACAGTTTAGTACCACCTAATTAGAAGAGTGCTAAATGATGAGTGCTAGAAGAATGCTAAACTAAATGACGACTTGGCATTGAAACTGATAACCCTGAGGGAATTGTACTTGAAAGAACCAAGCTGATTCACCCTATGGTGTCCTCTGCTGACTGTTTAATATATTCGTATTTTTTTAAATAAGTATATGGCTTTATACTCATAGCTGTATGTGCATGGGGCATGCATAACACTTTGCATCCATAGATGTTAAAGAACCTTACAAAATCAGTGAAGAAGAGCTCTCTTTATTTCACAGAAGGGCAACCCAAAGCCCAGGGAGGTGAAAGGATTGTGTTATGTGACTGCAGACAAGCTAACAGCAAAACAAGGACTAAATTCCTGTGTCAAGAATTTCCAGCGTGAGCCGTTGTTTTGGGTGCCTCAGTTTTGTGCGCCCAGCTTGTGACTCTGTTAAAGGGGCTGGTTACCCAAAAGCCTCAAGCCTCTACTACCTGTCATTCAGACCTCTTTAAAGGGTCTCAAATTGGGCACACACATGCAAGCATCCAAAAACATTAGTTGCATTTTGAACCCTGGACCCAGGTTTCTTGGTTCCCAAGTGTGTTGTCCTTCACACCAGTGTCTTTTCTCCACAGTTTATACATATCAGCAATCCCTCTTGGTTAAAACTCAGGAAAAGATTAAAGAAAAAAGAATCTCCCCCTTTTCCCCACACTGATTTCCTGGTAAATGCTACTAATAGGCTATTTTGTTTTGCTTCTTTTTCCTCAGCTGGATCTCACTGGCAATTTGTTAGTATAGAAAAGTCAGTGGCAGAAGAACGTTAAGTTTGGAAAATCAAGTACTCCAAAGTTCAGAAATGTTAAAATGCAGATTTTCTTTACCATCCATATTGGGGCCCCCTGTGGCAAGAACCTTTCCATCTCACAGGGCTGACGTAAAACAAGCTTGTTAGTGTTTGTGAGCATTTCAGCACTACACGCACTCACTACATGAGTGGCACACAAAAGCCTATGAGAAAATGAATGATTCTGTCTGCAGAGCAGGGTCTGAATAGTATGCAGTGAAGAAGGCACTGGGCCAAACACCGATCAATGAGGATGAAACAAAATATTGAATAGATGTTCACTCAGGGAGCACTATCCACCTGCAAATTGAATGAAGCAAGGTTATTATGAAAAAACCCCTACTAAGTATACATGTAATTAAAGACTATCATAATGCAACCTTAGTTCTGTCATCTCCTGAATATTTTGAGTAATCGGCTTGGCAACCTCAGCATTCATTTCAGTGTTGTTAGGTGGCATTTCCTTGGCCCTTGAAAAAAGGAGAACAGAAAAGCAGAAGTTCCATAATGTGTACCATGTTGACACCCCCATGGGTCATCAATAGGGTCAGAGCCCTTAGCTTCACTCCACAAGCCTGTGCCACTTGAGCTGAGAGTAATTAATAGCATTTGTAAGAGTTTAGCGTTTATGAGGATCAGCTCTAGAGGGGGAGGACTCAGCTCTTTGCCACTGGATTTCATAGATCCACACTGACAGCGGAGAAACAAAATGTGGGAATCCTGGGTTTCACTCTGAGTAAAGGAAGGCAGTGTGTGTGCATCAGAGAGCACAAACCCTTCTGCTCTTTCTCTGTCCCCCGAGCCCAACTCCTCCTGCCCATCCAATCCTACCCCAGCTACAACCATCCACAAGCCCCGGCTTCAGTCAGGCAGCCCAGCCTGGGAAATTTCATCCTGCAGGGTTACTATTTGGCTAATTTATCGGCAACTGGAAACCAGATCTTACAATGGGAAGTGTCAACCAAAACTTAAGTATAGGCAATGCAACTGGCTCCTCCTATTGCTCAATGAGAATACTGTTGGCATTTGAAGGAAAAAAAGCCCCACAAATTTAAAAAATATTGGCCTTATGGGGGGAAAAACCCTGCAAAACAAAAATACAGTCTGGCTTGCTTTGCAGAAGGGGATGATCCTGTACAAAAGATGGCATGGGGAATACAGCATTTCTCACTCACTCCCTGCCTAGGGTGGAAATACTAAATAACATATCTTTGGACTCCCACTGCAACTACTGTGGCTGCCAACTAAGTAAGACCTTCTGACTCCCTTTGCAAGAACTGACAAGGAGTCACACAAAATGAGTTGAAAAACATGAAGCAATTAACTTTTATAAAGAATCCATTGAAAAAACATAAGACCGCTAACGAGATTCCCAAATGAGGATGAAAATGTTTTTTTAAGTAAAATATGTTGATTTAGCTTCTAATTCTGATCTGGCAACAGATGTTGCAGACGTTATGAATTATAAGTGCTTCTATTTAATATAGTTCTTCTCCCTCGCTGAGAGAGATTAAAATACCCACATATGTAAAAGCAAGCAGGAACCAAAAGAAGACAGACTAACAAGCAACTGTTACCAAGTGACAGAACGTTTGATGAGAAGACGGGAAGGGCTGCGAGTTGGCATGCTAGCAGAGAGCTTTATTTATCACTATAATTGTTTCTACCAATAAACTGTCCCAGTAGATTTATGGCTGCTGATTTTCTTGCAGAAGCCCTTAAATATGCACATAAAGAGTAAAAAAAATCTATGGCTTGTGCAAACTATAAAAACTTGTACATGGATCTTGTATGCACCATGAAGGCAAGATTAACTCTAAGGCCATCCTTCCTCTTCCAGCTAGAATGATTGATGGGATACAAAATTCATACCACCCTTTTCTATATTGAGGTTTTTGGAAAGGAGAATCCTCTTCGGGCTCACTGCTGCTTCATTCGAACATCTGCAAAACTGAGTGAGAGATCCCTGTACTGACATGCAGAGACCTTTGTTGGGAGGAAAGCTCTGGTACAGTCAGCAATTCTCTCTGTGGCTGCTTAATCTGGGCCAGGACCTTAGATCTTGGGCTTAGGTTTAGGCATTTTTGTCCATGGATGTCTACCTCAGTGTAACCCCCAGCAGGGAGGCTGTGTGGGTGTAGATCTCTAAGCTTTCTCACTGTGCAAGCCCTATCTTTCTCCCTAATGCCCTAAATATGCTTAGTTTGGGGAAAAAAAGATTACGCTGCGGGGGGCGGGGCAGGGGGGAGGCATGGCAAGGGTTTTCAAATATTTGAAAGGCTGCCATAAGTAAGAAGCAGACCAATTGTTCTTCCTTGCCACAGAGGGGATGACATAAAGCTACAGAGTAAAACTGCAGCCAAGCCGATTTAGATTAAATATCAGGGAAAAACCCCCCCAAAAATGTTAGAACAGCAGGAGTGAGGAATAAATTGCTCAGAGAAAGTCATGGAATGACATTCACTGGAGCTTTCCAAGAGACCAGGACAGACTAGGTATAGAAAGAGCTTCCTGCATCTGTTGGACTAGCTGCCCCCCCTCCTGAGGTCTCATACAGCCTGCAAGTCATAGCAAAACAGATTTTAAATTACATCTCAGAAAGAAAAATTCTTAACTATATAAGAACAGAAGGGCAAGGGGATCAGCTGCTCAGGGGAGCTGTAGAATCTCCTTCACTAGAGGTTTTTGAGAAAAACTGGATGAACATCTGCCTGAAGTGGTTTAGGCATAGCTTATCTTGTATCTGGACAAAGGGTGGTGCCTGGAGTGGTCCTCCCACGTGCTCCGAGTATATGATCTATACTGGGGACAGTGACATTAAAGATTTTTGCCTCGGTGCAGACAAGCACTTGGACTGAGTGGTCATACTGTACAACCTTCTACTCTGCAACCTACAGGGACAACCTAAAGGGATCTTGGCAAATCCAGCACATCTAAGGCATCAAACTTATATAACTTATATTAATGACAGCCAATGACCCCCTTTTCTCTACAACGAGGGACACTGTCCTGCTGCTGAAGACACTCAGAGGCAGAAACAATGAACGCAGGATCTTGAGAAACGTTCCCAGTAGACAATAAGCAAGTGAACACGGGACACCCAGATGCAAGGAGCTGCATGCAAAGACAACCCATAACAGGCCTAGGCAAGAGAGAGAGAACAGAACTGCAGATCTGGTCTGCCTGCTGCAGCAGGCAGCTGCTGAACAAATGTGTGAGCCAACCGACTCAGACAGAGAGCCTTCCTGGTTCTCGCTGGCCCCACGCAGGTAGCAGCTCCTCTTTCTCCCAACCTGCCCATGTCTCTGTTGCTTTGCCTGGTTTGCATGGGTGGAACCCAGAGTCCCACAGGAGAGAAACAGCCACATTATGAACCCCCACAAACACACACATGGAAAACATCAGGCTGGGCTTCCACCTAAAGCCCAGTTTTGGAAACAGCTGGAGAACCTCAGGCCCTGCATAGGAAGGCAGTTGTCTGCCACCTTGCACTTCAAACAAGCCAGGAAGCCTCCAGCAGCTGTGTGCAGTGTAAGCTCTGCCTGCAAGTGGTAGCCCACCTTCATCAGAGCACAGGCATGATTAAATCTCAGCAAGCAAAGTGAGAAAGAAAAAGCCAGTGGCAGCCCCTTCCTGCCCAGAGCACGGTGCTGCTCTCCAGCACACATGACTATTTCTGCAATTACTGCAGGCCAAATTCTGCAATTCTAATTTGAGCACAAGTCCCATTAGCACCACATAATTACCTTAGAATCTGGTACAAGTCATGGGGTTGTTTTTGTATTCAGAAAAAGACTGGAGGTTTGAACATGCACTAGGTTGAAATATTTAATAACCTAGAAGAGGATGTGGCTAATTGGGATCAATTTATAAATCCCTATTTAGTGTCAAAAGAGCTCAGAATGAGGAATCACAGGAATTAATTGTAATGCACAATAACAAGGAGTTGCTTCATTGTGCAAAATGTCTGGCCATTCGTTAATTTGGCTGTGAGCAGGTTCTGAAAACAACGGTAGCAGTGGTAACATATTCCCAACCTGAGGGAGGGCTGGAGGAGGAAGTTATTCATACTGGTGCACGATTTATGTGCTATGCCACTGCATTTGCCAGAAAATTGATGATTGGTTCCTATTACTCAGTTCAGGTATCAGGTATCAAGCAGGGATTAACTAAGCAAGACCACATAGAATTTCTTTACTATTCATGGCATGAAGGAGTATAATATTTGGAATAGGTCTAAAGGAGGAGTACATTGTAATTTGGATCCAACAATAACTAGGACCTTTAAAAGTAGCAGCATGAATTGTGAGTCTGTTATTCTTCGTTATTATGCAGTTGCTAACCCAACATCTGGATTTCATAACCCTGGCCTGATGGAAGAACAGTGTCAGTGGGAAGAGCAGAAAATTTGCTTGTTAAATATTTTGGAAGCATTCGCTATCATTCAACTCTCCTTGGCTGCAGGGAGACAGCAATTCAGCTTTTCCCTTTGGAAGCCAACTGGGTTATTGACTCAGCGGGTTTTGGTAATGGGCCAAGATAATATTGTGGCCTGTCTAAGGAACACAATGAGATCATTACTGGCTATATCAGTCACCCCATTATCAGGCCCAAGCCTTCTGAATGACACAGCTGAGGGGAGCACATGAGTGCAGCTGGGGTATGCCCTTGACAGAGTGATGGAAACCCTTCAGAAGTATCACAAATGAAGAGCCCACAAAGAAACCCAAAACAAACTATGCTGATCACTTGAATTTTCTTTGGGACAGTAGAAACTGATATTAAATAGGGAGACTATTCTTCCTCCATCTTGTTACAGATAACACTTCCTAAAACGACTGACACGGGTTCCTCTTCTAAAATACATGATCTCCACAATCCCTTCTCCAGAAAAGCAC
The DNA here is from genome assembly GCA_030014935.1 of Caiman crocodilus. Classification (NCBI taxonomy): domain Eukaryota; kingdom Metazoa; phylum Chordata; order Crocodylia; family Alligatoridae; genus Caiman; species Caiman crocodilus. The sequence continues at coordinate 2,145,781 of JAGPOW010001034.1, forward strand.
TGCCTGAATGTCTGGCTCATCTGCAGAGCCTTTGATTGCATTAACCACTAGGGCTAAGGACAGACATTCAAAAAGCCTGAGCCTGAATTGATTCAACTTTTGCAGGTTAGTCTAACCTGGCTAGGCTAAACTGGTTTGTAACCATATAGGCAACCCCTCTGGAATGAAAACATGCTGGTACATGCCTGTAGTGGCTCATGCTAGAAGCAGGGGGTGCTAGAGCTGCCCTCCTTTCCTATCCATAATGCTGAACTGGGGGAGGGTTTGGTCAGGCCCCCCCTGCAGGGAGCTGCTAACACAGTGTTTATCACCCCTAACTCAATGTTTATCAGCTGATTCAGAAAACAACACCCTCTCTCCATTAGTTCAAGCTCTTCTGAAACAACTTTTTCCAAGGGAGAAATGGAGGGACATTACCAGCTATCTGTTGATTAACTCCCCAAAACCCTAAGCCAACACTGTCCTGCCTGCCATTTTCCCAGTCTCCCACAGCATGGACCGTACCCTATCCAGCATGTGGCGTGCTAGCTAATGCTGGGAGGGAGCTGCCTAAGGCAGAGATGAGGGGGGATCCCTGCACGAGCAGGGAGTGGTGAGGGGAAGAGGGGAGCGGGAGAAAGCTAGGCAGACACCCTGTGCATACAATCTCTGCTGGGGCTGCAGCCAGGGAGCAGGGGGGAGGAGCCAGGCCAGATCTCTGGACCAGAGAGCTCCACCAGCCCAGAGAGCATGTGGGATGCTGGGGGTCTCTGACTGAACTTAAACCAGCAAGGGGTCTGGGACAGACATTGCTTAAGTCAGTATGATCCAAATCAGTTAAGTCTGATACTACATTCAACCAGGTTTATCTCAAACTGGTTTCAGCCATTTTTAAACTGGTTTATGTGCACTGAACATCTGTTCCGTTACAGGTTTCAAACAGTTTCTGATCACTTAAACCAGTTTACATGTAATGTCTGTCTGCCTATGTGGTGATACACTATAATGCACTTCTTGATACAGATCATGGTTGTTACCAGACTGAAAACTCGCTTTCACATGAGACTTCATGAAATATTAATTACGAGACACCCAAGTGATTTTATTATTGTGGGTTGCAACATATGCCTCATTTGAGTGTAAAGGCACAGCGTGTTGTACAAGGTGGGGAAGGGCCTGAACCATTAGGCTGGAATCTGATGTGACCATCTCCAGGCTTTTGATTAGGCTCCCCCTGCCTGCTGGTACTGAGGTAAAGAGTTGAGCAGTGCTAGGTTATGGACGTGCTAGTCTCATCTCATCTTAAATTTCTCCCAAGGGATGCAATTGTCCAGGGGACAATCAAGTTCCAGGGGATTAGCCTGTCACACAGAAACGGCCCTAACTAGACGTGTAGCTCCACTGATTTTGGAGAGTGTGTTCCCACAGCCAGGTACTATGCCACAGGCAGCTGCTCTGCTTGGGTGGGCTATGAAGAAGCCCCCCACAGTCCAAGAGGGAGAGGGCAGGCTGCACCATTCATGCAGAGTCAATTTACAGAGCCACACGAGCATCAGTGTGTTGAGACAGACGTGCTCAGTGTTGCTAGTTACGAAGAGAAAGGAGTGGATCTGTCGGAAGCAGTTGGGAAGCAAATGAAGGGTTAAAACAGCTCCTAGAGAAAGGAGAGAAATGCTGACTAAAGCTCATAGCCACCTCTCCTGAGAAGGCCTCTTGGAGGAAGAGCAGGCTGTCACCTGGGGCAGCAGAGCCGTGGGGGGGGAGGGGGCTGCTTATTGTTAGATTAGGCCAGGATGGGGGTTGGGGACACTTTCCAATTAACTTGATGGAGCAGATCCCCTAGGGCTGGCCCTGCATAGTGTAATACGACAACACGCAATAGGAGCAGGATCCCTGCCAACATTGCAGACAGCCACGAGGCCACAGGGGATTTTCAGACAGTCTTCAAGATGACCAAGGTCCCAGATAGCAAAATCCCTCAGGAAGCCTTTCCCTTTGTGGCTCACAAACTGCTTTCCTACTTGTTTTTCCTCTTCCAGCGACATCTCTGCTCCTCTTCCCCACCTAGTCTCTCTTCGCTTCCATAAATGCCGCTTACCGTTGCTGGATGCTGCTCCCTGCTTCCCCTCCAGCTCAGCCCACAGCAAAGCTGCGTGGTTTGGGGGGAGAAAGCCGGAGCCACCTGGGAACAGGCAGAAGCACAGTGCAGAACTGACAGCAGCTACCAGACATCCAGGCCGTACATGCAGCGAGTGGGAGGGAAAAGGCCTGGTGGAGGAGCAGCCTGCCCACAATCACTGGACATTGCACCTTTAAATAAGCAGTGGATGAGTGCCCCGTGGCAGCCAAGCACTTGTGGTTGTGCAGCAGATGGAACTACATCTGCGACCCCTGTCCCCTCCATGAGGGCAGGGAAGCACCCCACCAACTACACCCCCCGGGCACACAGGCAGCAGGACCCCTGCATAGGTGGGTACGCAGAACCCTGCCCTTCGGCTCCCAGCGCCCTGCAGTCTCCCTTCCTGTATTTGGCTGTTGCACCTCCTGTTAACAGCACTCATACCTGAATCCTCTAATTGGGAAGGATGTGGTTGTTAAAGACCCATCCCATTCTGAGTGATTTTTTAGCAAGGTCTCCCTTGCACAGATGTCAGAGCAGAGTTGGTGACCTGCTCCTTGCTGCTTCTACTCTAGGCTGCCTGGGGACAAATCAAACAAAGGCCATGGGCACCAACCTTTGCCTGCAGCTCCCAGGTAGATCCCGTGGCACCCTCTGGGAGCTGACTAGGGTGTGATCCTGGATCAGCAGGCTGTTCCAACCGGCTGATAGCCCAGACAGCAGCACCCAAGCTCAGCAGGAACCACAGTGAGCGTGCGGGGATGGAGCAGGGCCTTGGCCTGGGTTATGCTGTGTTACCAAACAAGAGACTTTGCAGAAACTGTTCCTAGAGGGGGCACAGAGACCTCCACTCAAACCCTTCTGTAACTGCAGAAGACAGTGGCTGCACTGCCAGGCCCCTGGGGACATAGCCCAGGTCATTAAAGCAGGAGCTGTGTGGGCTTAGAAGCCCATCTTTGATGCTGTAAGAGTTCCTGCAAGCCTACCCTTAAATTAACCCTGTATTAAAGTTGCTGGAGCTTACTACTTGAGTAGAAAGCTGTACATCCAAACAGACCCCTGAGGCTCCCCTTGCAGCTCCTGTGAAGCCACCATCGCCCACCCCAGCCTCCTACCAAGGCAGACAGTCCCAGGACTCAGGCTCACCACACTGAGGAAGTGGCTCAGGATACTGCCACAGACTAGGCCCCTGAGTGCTTGGCACTGCACAAGCCCAGAACCCAAGGCTAGCTCCTGCCCTGCCAGCATTGGTCCTGTGGCCTTTGGGCTTCATGGGACCCTGCAAACCAGCAGCCCACAACAAGCTCACTTCACCAGGAACCTCAAACCTGCTCAGAGCAGCCTGCTGTTCCTTGAGGTTTGAGCCCAAAAGGAAGGCAAGCTGGACTTCCCCTCCTCAGGTTGCTCTGTCTCTGGGCAGCCTGAAGTGGCACCAGGAAACTCAGCCTTGCCCATGCTCCCAGCTGAGGTGTGGATAGGCTTTGCAGAAAGGTCCTTGCCCCCTGCCTACGTCTTGTGCCAAAGCCCTTCCCCTGCCCTCACATAGACACAAGGAGAAATCAAGCATAGGCTGTGGCTCCCAGAGACAAACCTCAGGGCAATGCTCCTTACCAGGCCCCTGCTACAGCCTCGACTCATTACCAGACTTTGTTTTGGGTGCCCAAACCCACACAGTGATCCCTAGCATTAGGAACCAGCAATACAAGTGGCTTTGCACCTGCATTGACGCCTGGTTTCCCCATGGTGCTCTCTGTACTTTTCCAGCTCAGAAAATAGTGTGGAAGGCAGGAGACTGTTTTAATGGGGACAACTTGTTATTTAGGTACAAGAAAAAGGACATATTTGCTAGGAGGAGGAGGAGGCTGAATGGTAAAAATCAACAAGAGGCAACTCTGAAGCTGTTTTTCAGCCACAGGTTGTCTGTGACTTGCACCATGCGCTTAACCTGGGTTACAAACTTGGCACAGATGGGCTTTGGATGCTGGGGGCAGGTTTTGCTCTAGAAACTGTATTGTAAACCTGAGTGACCAGCTTGAAGAGTGCAATTGCTTCTTTAAGCTACAAATGATGAGTTTCTCACATTCACACTTCTAAGGTACTCCTGATTACTTCTCCTAGCTTTTTCTTACTGGACTTATGACCACATCTTGCTTGGTTGACCTGTAGCACAACCTCCCTGTCATTCCCTGGTTGTCTCTTTGTGGCATGTCTAAGTGAGACAATGAGAGATGAAGTATAGGTTTCCCTCACTTTATGCTGGTTCTGCATATGTGAATTCACTCTTATGCAATGACCCTTTTGATACCAAAAATTTGTTATATGCAAGGTAAATTCACATCTGTGCAGTCAGTGTGGTGGAAGCCCATAGTCAGCTGCTTTGTGCAGTGCATTGTGGGAGTAGTGTGCACCAAAATGTAGTCTCCTGTATGGATCTGTGCTCCTTGCTCATTGTCTGCAACCTGTTTCTGTAGTTGCCATCCCCATTATGATAGTGCTGTATTTGTGTGTACTGTCTGCTGTTGGTGAGTACTAAAATTGTCTTGTCAAAGTAGTAGAAATGGGTCTGGGGGACAGTACAGTCGAGGTCTTGGAACGTATTCCTATTGGTCACAATGTAAAGTGGGTCCCCTTTATGCAAATTCAAGTTATATGCTGTTTTCCAGGAACACACGTAAAGCATAAGGAGAGGGAAACCTATAAATATACCCATGGGTCAGATTGTGTGGCCCTGCCCACTAGATTAGGTGCGCAGGGCAGTGTGGGGCCCAATCCTAGTACATGGGGCCTAATTCAGGCTGTGGACTGGCCCCACACCACCCTTCTGGTGCACGGAGCCAAAAGATTGAACACCACTGAGCTAGGTAAAGGAAAACTAAGCCCCTTTTCAATCTGGTTGAGTCAAAGGCACCAATGTACCATGCCACCCCCTGGACCACTTGAAACATTTTTCACAGCCCCACTTTTCCAGTTCCCCTTGTCTACATCAGCCCAATCAACCCCTGTGAAAATGGAGCTGTTCCTGAGGTTGAGCTCCACTATGCTGTATGCGCTGGACTTGATTCTTCCATTCTATTCACTACCATCAGAACAGCGACCTCGACTGGCAGGGAGCTCTGCAGTGATCAGACCTAAGAATACTGAAAAAAAAGAAAAAAAAAAAAAGAGAACGGGCTTGCTGTAAGCATGCAGAGGCCATTCCTCTTACTATTCATTATGCTACATACTTACTTTCTAATATCAGTGACCTGAGGGGTCTCTGAGCAATTTTTTGTGCAATGAGCTTTCTGTGTATGTGGATGTGTAGAAACCAACTGGTACTTCCCTATTGATGAAGGTTGGAATTCTCTAGGAACAGAGACAGCATGCTCTGAAATACCAGCATGACCACCTTTCCAGAAGCCTTGATAGCCCAAACACTAGGGTTTGTTTAACTTTTTCTCTGTGCCATAAAAGTTTGCTTTTGATAGAGGATACCCGAGTGGATTGTTTCCTTCCTGATATGCACAGGTAAATAGACTTTATTGCTTAATATCCTGGGGCTGCAGATGGTACCTGCAACATGTCTGAATACTGAGCAGGCTTTTCAAAGCACTCCGGAGGTGACTAGTACTTAGAAAGGGATGCAGGAAACAGTTTTGTTATTCTAAGGTAAATAACATTAGAAGATAAAAAGTTCAATTTCCTGGGAACTTTTCTGCATTGATTGCACTGCTTTCAATTGTAACATTGTGCTTGAGCTGCATGAAGAAGAGGAATGCTGAAGACTGCTGTGTTTTCAGCAGCCATTTATTTATTAGACAGAGGTGGAGGGTTAAATTTAATCTTCTCCAGACACGGAACTGTGGGACCTTGTGGTTAGAGCGTGGACTGCTGACTCCCATGATCTGGATTCTACGCTTTGCTCTGCAGTGGATTCACCATCTGACCTTCAGTTAACTATTTAGCACCTCCATACCTTTTCAATGACACTGCCACATCACTACCTAGCTGGTTATGTCAGCAGTGTCTGCAAATGGTAACCATTTAAAAAGGTGGAAGCTTGGGTTTCTAGACCTTTTAAATGGGAACTGTTGCTGTTCTGACCTCCTGGCTCCATAGATCTGATTGTCATCTCATTTATGTAGATTGAATTCCATTGATACCAATGCACATGCATTGAGGCTGCTCTGTGCTGTAATTACAGGCAGTCCTCGACTTCAAACAATTTGCATTGTTTTGCACTTACAACGTTTATAAATTGACACCGTATTTCAACTTCCTCATGTTAATTTTGACTTTACAATGCTCGATCTGATGCAATACCACACCAGCAAACAAGTTCGCTGCATTGCCCATCTCCCTGGAGAACATCTGTCCAAACGTCTTTGGATACTTTCTTTAAGAAAGCAGACAAGACTCCAGAAAAACCTGCAGCCAAGACTCCTGAGAAGACTCCAGCCAAGAACCCTTCAAAAAGTCAAGCAAAGTCACCTCAAAGAAGTCCTTCCAAATCAATTTGATTGCTATTTACAATATAAATACATTAATGTAGCTACATTACTCATCTATACTTGATTGAGTACAAAATGCTAGGTTATTTTTACTGAAAATAGGGTATTGGGCCTTCAGGAACCAATCCCCCATTTATAACATTGTTTCCTATGGGAAAATCGGTTCCGAGTTACAACATTTCGACTTAAGATGCAATTTTCAGGAACCAATTGTGTCAGAAGTCTGAGGACTGCCTGTACAACGCTCAAGGTTGTGGAAGGGTCTTGTGTATAACATGAGCATTTCCTTGCTGCTTACCCCCAACTCTATAGCTGGTTTCTCAATACACCAAAAAACAACTGCAGTACTATTTAAAACAACTTAATACTCCCCCCACCACCCTGGTTGGATAAGAAGCCTTAGAACAAAGTTTGTTTCGATTACTTTTGAATGTAAGACAATTCACTTCCCCTGACTATCCTACAATATTTGCATAACATGCACTGTTTTCTTTAACATTCTTGCCTATATGCTTATATCACTAGAAGAGGTGTAGACAGCAAAAAGCAGAGTGATGACAATGAGAGTTAAATATAATTAAAATAGCTGAATGATATAGTGGCAGGATTTTTGGTTTTGGCATTGGCCTGGTACTAACTAAGAACAAATGGATTGAGCTGCTTCTGCTGGAATAATTGTTAGTGCAAGTTCTGTGCACCAAAGATCTGAAACCATGTCCTCTTCAGCAGCCCTGCTTGCAGCTTTACATTCACGTAATATAGCATAGCCAGACATATCAGATAGTTGAAACAGCAGCCAGGTCACTGGAGAATACTGACTCCAAAGGGCCAACACAAGGATAACACATACACGCTAGAGGCTCAGCTTTAGGGTTTATTTCATCTGCTAACATTCATTCTTGATCTAGACAGAAACAATTAGATGATTTTTTTTTAATTACTTGTTGCTGTGGGAAAAATAAAACCAAAAAAGCAAACGTCCTCCTTAACACTTCTTTTCATAAGATGCTATAAATAAATATATAAAGCTGTAGGTGTTACTTGGCTCAAGTTAAATAGGTTTTTTTTTAGTTTGTGAAATGAAAAGTGCAAACCAGACACATTCAGCCCAATGGAAACATTTTGCGTGGATGATCTCAGACACAATCACTTTCAAAGAAGCTGAATCTGTGTGATCTACAATGGCAAAGGGGGTGGGGAGGAGTGGGACATTGCTTTTTCTCTATTTTGCCCTCTGTCACAACCTGAAAGGGATAAGAACTGAGTTCCTTGATAGGTAAAGCCTACAAGAAAAGGAGAGGAAATGAATGCCTTGCCTTCATCTAGCCTTTATCTCTCCTGTGCTCCTTATACAGTGGCATAGAAAGACAGGAGAACATAAGCAAAACTCCAGACAAGAGCAAATGACTACACAACATCACATTTGACTGCTACCCTTGAGATTTCTGGTAAAGCCTGTGGCTGCTGTTCCTAGCAGGCTATGCACATAGAAGGACTTCACACTGAGAGAGAGTTTGTTTTAAAAAGAAAAAAAACCCCAAGTAATTAAAAATTAAGAGGGGCAACAAAAATAAGTTAAATCATATTCCAATATGTACAAAACAAAATCATGTTCAGGAAAGCATTTGAATATAAAATTATTAATTACAGCACAACACTCTCCCTCCTGGCTATAGAAGGGATGCTGGGAAGAAGGGAGGGAGGAGAGTGCCAAGGGCTTGAGGGAAGAACAAGGCTCGTTTGCAAATCATTCATGGATGATGAAAAATTGTTCTGAAACCCACTGCCTGTTGGGTGGGTAAAGCCCCCTGTGACATCCAAGTGCTTATCAGGACCACATTCACCTTGGTGGTTTCAGCAAGCAGCCAGATAACTCTGGTTGCATGTGTGAAGCCTGCCAGTCATTGATTTGAGTCAGCTGTGCTTTAGTGGCCTGGTTCTGCTGGTGAATCCCACGTCTGCTCCCGCTACTGCAATGTGCCACTGCCCTGCCTCTGCATAGTACGGTGAAGTTAAAAGCAAGAATCAAAGCTAGCCCAGCAGTACCGTTACTGGAATCCAGCAGATGCCATGGGTTGCATCCTCCTTCAAAAGATGCCATTTCCCAAACCCACATGCAGATCACTGCAGTGATATCTGCTACCTTCAGATACTTCCAGGGAGGCTGGATGCCTCAAAGCTTTGTGAAGGGGTGAGGTAGGCTTTAAGCGCTAAGTCACAAATCCAGGGCACACCCTTCTCAATGGTATCTGCATCTCAGTCCATTTGCTAATAGAGTAATATCCATGTCACCACTGGCAACCTTGCTTATTTCCTTGCCCTGTGATCCCAGCAGAGCAGCAAGGCGAAGAGCTGGAACAATCTGGCAACCAAACTGTGTGTCGCAGGAGGGCATCCCTGCAAGAGAGACTTGAAACGTGCTGGAGGCCTTTGCTGCCTGCACCATTCCTGTTGTGTAGGCCACGAAGAGACCAGGCCTAGCGATATTTAACTCACAACTATCTTCTGTTGTCAGACTCACCTCCATAACACCACTTCCTATTCCAGGCAGGAAGTTAAGGGACACAGCATCTTTTCCATGATTTTGCATATCAAGAAATGGGTACAGTAAGAGGTGGTATCTGGTTGCTTATGCTGAAGAAAATAACTGCTTAGACAACTGCCAGTCGATCAGGCTTTGACGTTAGCTACTGGAAGGTGGTTTGGGTAACTCCACCCTTCAAATGGGAAATTATACCTCTTGGGTGGGAGCATTTACACATGTACAGATGTAAACAACCTGAAATGCAAGGCAGTGAAGAATCAGGCCCTGTTTTTTCACTGGGTGTCACCCCATGTGGATACCTTATGCAGTTGCTCACACCAATGTCATTGCTTTCATAACGCCGCCACAAACACTTCATAACTCCTCCCTTCCACCCCCAGGAGTGAAGCCCTAACTAGAAGATCCTTATAATTGTGGTAGAAAGACAATAAATATATCAATGGCAATTACTGAACTGCATTGGGACATAATTCAACCACCTTTGAATTCAGCGGTAGCCTTTCCACGGAGTTTGGTAAGGCCCGCGTTGGAATCTTGAAATTGTCTTCACTACCTCCGTAGCTCACCTACCCTGACTCCTGCAATGATGTATTTCTATGCCTGATGAATAAACATCATATGTAGGAAGCTTGAAATGTATAGGAAGTTCAGAGAGTGGCAGGGGAGATGTATTAGAAGGGGGAGGGGGCACATATTTAACAAGAACAAGGTATCTGGCCAATAATTTATCTGGAGTTTCTTAAAGCCGCTGTTGTCTATTCATTTTAAAACTACACATACATTTTTCATGTTATTGTAGCATCAAATAATCTGCTCCTAAAAAAAGGTGTACCACTCCAAATCGTAGTACCTATAAATCACAATAAACTATATTCACATTATGTTAAAGAAATTCCCTTAAACCCACTAAAAGCAAAAAAATTATTGTCAGGGCAATAATTGTGTCCTGCAGTCCCCTCCCTGGTACCCAGCATCTGCAGTAAAATAGGGTATAGTCTATAGCTAACAGCTTGGCATAGCAGGCTGGGTGAAGGATGGGGTTTTGAAGTCACAACTCTTCATTTCCTTTATTCAGACTTAATATTTATTTTCTTAGTGCTTGAAATTGGTTCTCCCACACTATGCCTCTTTGTAGAGAGCACATATTGTTATCCCCAGTGTCCAGATGAGGCAGCTGAGGCCGATTGGGGAATTGGTTAGAATCAGGACTTGAACATGGACATTTCTGGCTCCCAGTGCCAAGCTAAGATCACTAGAAATCTCATCTTCTTTGTGGGTTTAAAGTGAAACCATTAACAATACTCTGTAGTTTCAATAGCTTGTTGTTGTAAAGAAAAGGTTGGAAAGAGTCTACTATTGATGTGCTCCTGGGATCAGAGGCTCCCCCTGATTGAGAACCTGTAGACAGGTCCGAGAGCTCAGCTGGTTACTAAGGGCCTGTAATAAAGAACTTAAGAGAGCCCTGGGCCAAGTTCTGCTGTCAGCCTCAGTGGCACGACCCCATTCATTTGTCAACCTTTTGTCAATGAAAGCAGAACTAGGCCCTCAGTACAGAACTGCTTTTGAAACTCAGTACTAGTGTATATGGTACCGCCTGAGCATTCACAGCATGCTTGCTTCTGGAGCTGTTCTGATGTGCGCTTTGAATATGGATAGCTGTAGTAACCATTTGTGCATTATAGATCCATAACACTGAATGCGCAGTGAAAAGCCTCTGGATAAAGTCTAATACTGTGCATATACTTTTTATATCTTGTGTTTGGGTCTGTGGCTAAACAGCCTGTAAAACTGCATTTTTAAAAAAATAAATGTTTTCTTTAGTTACAGCAACACACTGGGAATGAGCAATGTTATTACTCCCAGGTCTGGGAATTCAGAGGTGAAGTGGGGTTGTAACACCCCCACCCCCAAAGCAACAACTGAAGAGCACTCCCTTTTGCTTCCCAGCTTTCAGTATGTAGCAAATGCTCTTGGCCAAGTTACACACCTTGGGGAACAGGAGCCAGGTCTTAATGGAAGCACCAGTAGACCCATAACGAGGACAGTGTTGGCAGGTAGCGATTAACAGCCTGGTTCAGAAAAGGCCTGAACTCTTTGCTCTACTGACAGTTAAGCACATGCTCAGAAGCTCTGGTGATCTCAGCTGGAAGGGCCTGATCCAAAATCTACTGAACTCAATGGAAAGACTCCCAGTGACTTCAGCAGGCTTTGGATCAGACCAGACTTGGACCGCAAGTCAATACAAAGTGCTGCCCAGGTTTCTGGTCCACATGTTTCCTACCATCTCCACTGTGTTTGGAGAAAAACATCTACCAAAGCACCAGGGTATGTGAGAGGAAACCAGACAGTCCCTGCAGTCCAGGCAGCCTCCTCTTCTGCAAAACTCAATTTGAATTCTGGAGTGCTGGTAGCAGGGCACAGAGGCAGAGAGAGAATTAAAATACAATGCGAGTGACACTTCAGTGCGCTCCTGTGAGGAGAAAGAGCCACTCTGTAAAAATGACAGGCTGGAGCTGAATACATCAAGCTCTCTGCCTTCCCACCTGTGATTTCAGAGCCATATCTGATCTGCAGTTAACGCAGCCTTTGAAAATCAAACTGTCTTCTATTTGATTTGTACTTCACCCTATACAAGAGCTGGTTTGGGTCTTGGAGCAAAGTAATAATGGGTGATGCATGAAGCAGACAAAACTTGCTTCATTTTCATGTTTCAGACAAAACCCAGAAGTGCTTAGAATAACAACAAACCAGATCATAGCTGAAAGAGCTGGGGATGGGGCATAAAAAGGCCCTGGCTTGTCTCTGAATTTAAGTTTACACAGAAAGCTGGTTGCAGCTGAGCCCACACTGGAGAATGTCATTTTGTGACACCCTAAAAAAGCACGTGAAGAAGAATGGCCCTGCCCAGAGTAGGGCCTGGGACGGAAAACTGTTATTGATGATCTCCCATTCCAGTTTAAAAAGTGCAGCTTGTTCATTTAGCATAAGAGAAAGCACCCTGCCAAAGGACCATGGGCACTGCTAAGCAATTCATTTAGAGCAATGGCAGGAAATCGCAGAGCCCTGGCACAGAGCCCTGTCCTGCCCCAGCAAAATCAGCAAAACTTTGCCCACTGACCTCCCTGGAAGCAGGATATCACCAATGGGTTTTTTTTAATACCATTTTGAAACTGTGGCCACAGGTAAGTAAACGGGTGCACTGTAATTAAGATTTGTTTTTCACACCAATGTTAAGAGCACCCCTCAGCCATATTGCCACTGACAGCCAAGTGCTTGTGCACAGAAGTGGTTAGTTGACTCTGTTAGGCTGAAGTCAGGCAGAAGGCAGGGCAGGGCAGGGCAGGGCAGCGTAGCGTATTAGACTAACCAGTTCAGAGCAGCATGAGCATTTGTAGGCATTAACCTCCTTGTTACAAACATCTAATAAAATAGCTTGCTTCTCCCAACCAGTTAGTCTCTAAGGTGCTAAGATACACCCTCCCCTACCTTCCAGCTGAGTACTTGTAGGAACGGGAGGGAGTGATACTGCCTACTTTCTTAGCTTGACTCGTTTCACATTGAAGAAAAGGATTTTCACATAGTATTGACAAAGTCCATGGATTAATGCACGTACTGCACATGTGTGGGGACGAGAAGGTTGTATCTGGGTGCATGGTTCTCTCTACAAGGAATTTGGTGAAATTTTTTTCTTGTATTGGAGAGTGTTTGAAGCAAACGTGGAGACTGTTTGCGAATGAATTCCCAAAATGTTGTTATTATGGTAAAATGGTGTTGAGAAGTGAGACCAGTGCAATGCATCCAAACCACTGTGCTAAGTGTATATCCTAGGCCAGAGAAAGTTTGTTTTAATATTTCTCATCCTCTGCTGTCCTTGTTTTCATTATGCTCCATTTTCCTGGCAGTGGCTACCATCTGAATCCGAGGAGCTGCTGCCCCTGTGGTGAAATCATAGCCTGACCGCATAGCACACAATCAACTTCACCGTTACTCTGACTTGAAGAAAACAAAACAATTCCCCCTCCTCCACCCTCCAAAAAAACCACAAAAGAAAAACCTTCATTTTGTTGTTTTGTTTTTAAATTATACAGATGTCTTTGTACTGAGGGGAAACACGGGGAAGTGGGGGAATCCTACATCTGTCATCTATTCTTTTTTAATTTGGGAGGATAAGAAACACTACATTGTATTTGGCCTCCAAAGCGGGTAGCTGCATGTGTGCATTTCTAAGTCTGAGTTATAATGTTGACCTTTTTATTTTTTATGTATTTATTTATTTTTTTAAGAATCTCAATGGTCTTGTAAGAAACAGTAAAAAGACCCTTGTTCAAAGAAGCATTCTACCTTCTGTTTTACAGGCTCACTTAAATAAAAGACTTTTTTGTGTTGGTTTTCGTATTTTTACTTCCACAATCTTTTGTAATGGAAACCCTAGAATCTCATCAGTACAAAAGTCTGCCTATGCTACCACTTCTCTATAATATGGCTCATGTAGTCCTCAGTGGGCAAGCGTCCTTGCTCTTCTGTCTCTTCCTTGGGAAGTGCTTCATTGGATCGGTGAAGAAGCCTCTCTTCCCGATTCTTTATCCTTTGCTCCATCCTCTCCAGCTGCCGTTTATACTGATAGCGCTGTTGGAAGAGGTCCTTTGCATAGTCATAGAGCTGCATGTCCAAGTCATTAAGCTCCTCAATCCTCCGGATGGTGTTGTTGTCCACCTCCACCCCACCTGCCCTTGTGCTGTTGTACTGCATGAAGGGCCTGATGAATTTCAGATTAAAAGTTCTCTCAAACAGGTACTGAGTCTTCCTCTGGAACTCTGTCAGGCCAAAAAAAGCCATGTCTTTAAGGTTCTTCTTTGCACTCTCTAACAGGATCTGTGCTCGCTTGTTCTCAGGGATAAAAGACATGTTGTAGCAGCCTACCAAGCTCAAGTCAGCCAACATCCTCACCTGGCGGTTGTTGGCCAAGTTATACGGGCAATCCATGAACTCCTGCAGCGTGCACCCTGACCAGTCCATGCCTTCATAGCATGATGGCAGCTCTTCAGGGGTCGGTGTCCGACCATCACACATGTGCAAGGAAGTCTTCCACGTAGCTCCTCGCTGGACGTGTCGCCATTCGCTGAGGTAACGGGACACAGGGTCTCTCAGCAGTGTGATGTAGTAAAATTTTCTAGAGGAAGAAGAAGAAGAAATAAATAAATACTCGGCATGCAACAAACACAGTCACCTAGCAAGTAAGGCCTGGGACACACATCAAAGAGTACAGCAAGTTAGCAAGTCAGCATTTGTTTCATTTATTTTCTTCCTAGAATCTGTAATGTGAGGTAATTTAAGTCACACTGGGGCTATATGTCTCTCCCTGGTACTCATTCGTTTCCATTTCAGGCGTGCCAAGTCATAACTCACTGTCTCTCTGGGATATCGCTTTCCAGCAACAGAATGCCATGTTGAAAGGGATCATCAGAATTCAACTGATCTGCCAACTTTATGGAGCGGCTTTGGCTTTAGGGGTTGACTGGCCTTTCACATGACCGTGCACCTGCAGTCAGCTTGGGCTTGTTCTGTGCCACTGGCCAAGAGCAGGTCTATTTATAAGCGAACCCTATCACTTTCAGTTTGTACACCTGTTGAGTGGGCAGCCTATCACTCCTTTGATCTTGCGACCAAACTGGAACACAGGTGTCCACATCGAGAAGTGAGGCACAGCCCAGAAACCTTCTTTAAAATAGACTGGGGAGGAAGCTGGAGAGTGAGTCTACCAGCTGTGAGCAGCAGCTCAGTCTCATTGGTGCCAATCCATACAAATTCAAGCAAAACCTAACCAAAATCCAGTATTCAAAACACAGCGTAAGTGGGTTCAGAGGTAAGACAATCAAGAGCAATAAAAAAGTCTGCTCTGAGCACACTGTAGTGCAATAATGTAAAAAATGGCAGCCTAAACCATGTGTGCTGCATCTGTGCTGAGCAGAGAATCACTGAAGCTTCAGGCCATGGTGTGCTTGGTTACCCAAAGGCTTTGTGACTCAGATGAGAAACATGAAGCCCAGGGGTGCTCAACCCCCAGCCTGCAGACCAGCTCCAGCTCTCAGCACCTTATCATCCAGCCTCGAGGGCTCCCCATGGGTTTGTGGGGAACCCCATGGGCTGTGGCCCTACATGCTAGGCTGGGCACAGGGCAACATGGGGCCTGATCCCAGCGTGCAAGAGCAGCGTTGGGCCCCCGGAGCCCATTCCCCGCATGTGGAGGCAGGGTGGGGCCCTAGGGCCACATAACTGCACACAGGGCTAGGGAGAGGCAATGTGGGGCTCCTGATGCCTGATTGCTGCACACAGGCCTGGGCAGAGGTGGCCTGGGGCCCCAGAGCCTGATCCCCAAATGTGGGACCAAGCAGAGATGGAATGAGGCCCAATCCTGGTGTGTGGTGGGGGGACTAGCCTCATACCCCTCATTTGGCCTACAGGGCCAAAAGGTTGAGCACCACTGGTGTAGCCTAATACCAGTTCTGTTTAACTGGGCCTTGACCTAAGGCTCACTGGAGTCAATTTTCATGACATTAATTGGTCACAGGATCAGTACTTTGAGATAAATAAATGGCCTTTTAAGTCACTTAAGTAGATAGGATCCACTGAAGTGCTCCAGGCCCCTCAGGCTAGATAACGTCTTCTCATCTCAGCAGGGCCGCTAGAGACTTCAATGGCACAAAACACCAATTGGGGTTACTTGAGGTCCTGCCCTTTGAGAAGGGTTCAGCACAAGTACAGGACCAGAACTGTTTCCTTCTGAGCTGACATCGGCAGAACGTGGCTCTGTGCTGCTGCAGGGTTAGGGCAACAAGAAATACATGTGATGCGCCCTAGAGGGGGTTCTGGGAGATTTTAGAGAAAATAAAAATGCAGATTAAAAAAACCCCTCTGTTCTGGCTAATATTAGTACAGCCCATATTTTCCTAATGCCCTACATACTGTTGTTTCCTTACAGTCACCTATTTCAGTGCAGAAGCTTGAGTGATTTAATTTAAAGAAAAGGCATCAAAACTAGTGCCCAGGAAATCTAATTTGAAGGAACACTTCCCTTTCCACTTGGCTACTAATTCACCAATGGCCTGATCCCAAAACCCAAGCACTCAGCATGGGTCTTTCCACCAACTTCACCGTATGCTGGGTGAGACCGACTGCTCTTTCACCTTCAGTTTTCACAAGCAGAGCTGGTACGGATGACAACTGTGGTTCATGTAAGAATGTCTGGCTCTCACCATGCCAGAAGCACAGGGCTGTCTAGTAAAACACTTGTAGAATTATAGGGAAAAAGCCTCACTTAAGTTTCTTTTTCTTTCATTTACATTGCAACCCATAATAATGATTCATCTCCCTGACTGGATACAGCTATGATTTATATAAACAGCGCTAAGAAACCTCTAACAGATGAGGATAAAATATGACAGTAGAAGGAGCTGGAAAGCAGTGATGGATGCCAGATGTTCAAGCAACAGACACCGATGCTAAACAGTACTGACTTTTTTTTCTGGCTTGTGAACTGTGGTGGACTTCTTAAAATTTTATGTCCACCAATGGAATCTGAAGGTTGCAGTTTTAAAACTATATATTGTTATGTGGAGTATGATAGTGCCCAGAAGCTTCAGATTGTGACGGGGATCCATTTGTAGGCACTATACAAAGACAAGGTATGAGATGGTTCCTGCCCTGAAGTGGGTGCATTCAAAGGTGATAAGGGTAGGAAAAAGGCAGCATTAAAGATCCTTATGTGACAGATAGGGAACTGATGCCTGGTAGCTTGGATAGTCACACAGGGAGTCTGGGGCAGAGCAAAGTCCTGATCATAGAATCATAGAAGTAGGGTCGGAAGGGACCTTGTAGATCTTCAAGTCCGACTCCTGCCTGGGCAGGAGGAAAACTTGGCTCAAATGACCCCAGCCAGGTAGGCATCAAGTGTCCTTGGAAGTTGGTTCCAGATCCTAGCCACCCAAACTGTGAAGTAGTTCTTACAGATGTCTAATCTAAACCTACTCTTCAACAACTTGTGGCCATTATTCCTTGTTATCCTGGGGGCACTAGGGGAAACAAGGCTGAACAGGTTCAGGTCCCGTAGCCTCTCATTGTAGGGTCTGCCCTGCTGCCCCCTGATCCTGTGGGTGGCCCTCCTCTGGACCCTCTCAATGTTGTCCACATCCCTCTTGAAGTGCGGTGCTCAGAACTGAACACAGTACTCTAGCTGTGGCCCGACCAGTGTCGCGTAGAGGGGGAGGATCACCTCCTTGGCCCTACTTGAGATGCACCTGTGGATAGGAGATGCACGATAGGGTTCGGTTAGCTCTGCCGACCATGACCTCGCATTGTTGGTCCATGTTCGTCTTGGAGCCAATGATGACTCTAAGATCCCTTTCTGCCTCCGTGCCCTCAAGAAGGGAGTTTCCCCATCTTATAAGTGTGCTGCTGGTTACTACTGCCCAAGTGCAGCACCCTGCACTTGTCTGTACTGAAACGCATCCTGTTTTTGTTAGCCCACCCCTGC
>JAGPOW010001034.1:2163543-2217799 GCA_030014935.1 Caiman crocodilus
GCTGCTGGTTACTACTGCCCAAGTGCAGCACCCTGCACTTGTCTGTACTGAAACGCATCCTGTTTTTGTTAGCCCACCCCTGCAACCTATCCAGGTCTTGCTGCAGTCTTTGCCTCCCTGCTAATGTGCCCACCTCACCCCAACTTTTGATATCATCAGCAAATCTAAACAGGTTGCTTTTCACCCCATCGTCCAAATCACTGATAAAGAAATTGAACAGTGTGGGCCGAAGGACCAAGCCCTGGGGGACTTCACTGCCCACTTCCCCCCCAGGTCGAATATGACCCATCCACCACCACCCTCTGAGTATGACCCTTAAGCCAATTTGCAACCCATCTGACTGTGTAGGCATCAATGCCTCAGTCGCCCAGTTTTTTTAATGAGGATGGGGTGGTCAACAATGATGTCTGCCTCAGTACCTTAACCACAAGACCAACCCTCCTGCAATGTAAAAGTCAGTCAGTAAACAGACGTAGAATATGTGGCAAACACTTCGCAGGTACACCCCTTCGAAGCAATGCTGATGTTCCACGACTAGAACAAAAAAAGCTGGCATTTCAGCATGCTTCACTGCTTGATGGCGCAGAACAGGGCAATCTAACTCCCCAGGGCAATCTAA
Source organism: Caiman crocodilus (assembly GCA_030014935.1). Classification (NCBI taxonomy): domain Eukaryota; kingdom Metazoa; phylum Chordata; order Crocodylia; family Alligatoridae; genus Caiman; species Caiman crocodilus. Next base: position 2,164,163 of record JAGPOW010001034.1, read on the forward strand.
CACAAGAGAAAGGATTAAAAACAAGCATACCTTTCTCTGTATCATGACTGCAAACATGCAAACTCATGACTACAAACAAGCATACCTTTCTCCATCTCACGACTGCAAAAGCATTTGAGATGTAATATTAGCAAATATTTTATAAAAAGCTTTTGCTTTCTAAGGCTGCATTTAGTATATGGCAGATGCAGGAAACAAAAATATGTGGAACACCTATGAAGGGTGCTTCCTAACACCATCTAAGAGAAAAGGAGCAACTACTTCAGCTCAAGGAGGGAAAGCTGGCTGGTAAGTGTGGAAACACGATAGATTGGAGAATTATAAGTACGTATCGACATTTTCAAGTACTTATTTCCTATTATTAAGGAACCTGCATAAATCACTTAAATTGCAAAAAGGGCCAAGGACCTGTTTTCCCATTGGTTCTAATGGCCGCTGCAGGATTTCAGCTACTCTGAAAATAAGGTATCTAAATATGCACACAGATACCTAAATTTAGACCCACAAGAGTTTGAAAACTGAGTGAATGTGCCTGAAATTATGCACCCAGATCTACACTTAACAATTTAAACAAGTGGCCTGATGTTCAGAAGCAGAGAGTACAGTCAGCTCTTGATAAAATCAATGAAGTGACCCTCAGTGGACTAGAGGGGGCTCATGTAAAGAGAAGAGCAATGGATTTAAGTGCCTAATTCAAAAGTACACAGATGGAATGCCTTGGCCAAAGATATTCCATTCTTAAATATGATATTTTAGGATTATAAAAAAGGATGAACCCTGTAGCTGCACTGTACTAGCCTTTATCAAGTCTAGCAAGCTAGCTCTGCATAAGAAAGTCAGGGCAGGGCCCTTGTTTCAGTGTGGTTGAAAACAGGCAATGCCTCCTGTCAGCAGCAGTTTGAAATTTGAGTCAACACATGACTCGTAATTTCTCTTTTGTCATCAGAGATACAATAAGGCCCTAAAATACATGCAGCTGGGAAGCGCCCCTTACTTTCAGCATTGTAGCCTAAACAGCTACTTGAGTACTACTACAGGCTCATTTTCAAACTGTGGTCTTCTCCCAACCCAGATGGTTCCACTCAACACTGTCTCATAAAACATGATTTCATTTTGGTGGTGCAAATCCAGCTCTTGCTGACCTTCCTGAAGCTAACAGCCAAAGTAAGAAAATGGAACAAATACATACCTCCTTTCTACTTCTGCCCAAGTAGAATGCAGTGCACTGAAGACCCCCCTTTCTTACATCCTTCAAGGGTCAAAGGACCCTATAGTGCTGGAGTCACAGTTGCATGCCTCCTTTCTCCTCTGCTTCTGGCTAGGCCAAACTCCCCAGGGCAATCTAACTTTCGCACTATTTTGGCATGATTTGTGCACAAGCTGTGCTACTGAGTAATGAGAAAAGAGGCACCGACAATGGGTTTAGGAAAGCAAAATAGATTTGCAGTGTTTTAACCATTTTTCTTTTCTCAAACTGCACTGTCAGACAAGACAGATGATCTTGTCATTCAAACGCTGAACCAAGGAGAGGACACTTGGCTTTAGGTCCTGCTCTAGTATAGACTTCTTGGGCAACCCTGTCCTGTCTTTCATGAGTATAGTAGGGACAGACCTTTCTTTGATCATGTTCTTCAGGGCAGCGGTGCACTCTTACTATGGGTACAGGTAATGGAGCTGACCTCAGCAGGGACCTCCATGTGCCACTATCATACAAATAAAAAGAATCAACTAATTCCTTGGTCTGGTCTTTGCAAGTTTCTCATTAATGGAAAGTGAAAACCCTCCTGATGATGACACATTTCTTCTCTTGCTGTTTATCAGCCACTAGGACTTGCTGCAACTGAGGAATTGCTTCTACGGGGGATCCTCTGTCTTTTTCTTCACTTTATTTTTATTCCCCATCCCCTTCAGTAACACCTCTTCCTTCTCACTGCTGGTTGTTAACAAGTGCTATATGCAGCTAATTTTATTTCAATCAAACATTTACATTGCCCTTCTTCAATGTAACCCTCTATTCACCATTGAAATGAACCATTTTCCACTCCTAGCTGAAAGCCCCTGGGTACTTTTTCTATTGGTTCTTCTTTTACATTCAGGAAGCCTCAGAGGAAATGGGCTGTGCGCTAAAATCAGACTCCTGCAAGGCCTCCTCATCTCCTTCAGCAGATCTCTGCCAAATAAACATCAAGTTAATGATAGGCGCTTCTACTCTTAAGTGCTTTATCTTGCTTTCCGGGAAAGGAAGCTGCTCAGGTCTACATCAACCAAGTAACCCCAATCTATCATGGCACCTGCCTTAAGGCTGCAACTTCTCCACTACTTTTAAGAAACAAAACAGAACACAAAACAAAGAATGGCTCTGTTCCACCTTGGCCCTATTGAGTCAATGGGAGTGAGAAGGGCCTCCCTGCTTAAAGAACTGGAAGGGCTCTTTGAGTTCAATGAAATCCTACTGTAGTGTGGAAGTTGGGGCTCGGTACAAGGCACTTCAGTAAGCCAACTTTATGTGTTATATATATCCTCACTTCAGCTAACGTTTTTTACGGTGGTTCCTCAATCCATAATGTTAATCAGTTCTTACTGTAAATGATATAAAACTAAACCAATCAGTAATCCTGCCTACCATCAGTCAAAAAAAAAAAAAAGTACCGGAGCTAGACACAAGTTTTGGCTACCCTGTTTACCTTGCAAAAAACCCCAAAAGCATTAATGGGTGGAGGAGGAGGGGGAGGCACATCTCAATCTCTACTGCACGTGTTTAAACTTCCACCTCTCAAGGGCAATTAAATGATAATTATGCAACTCTTATTCTCTATTTGCAAATTTAACTCCACTGAAAACAGACAGTCTCCCATAATGAACCATTCAGGAAATGAAGTTACAGTACTGCTAAGTGAAGGTAAGTGGTGGTGTTTCTGTCATGATGCCTAAGCTGAGAATGAGGCAGCAGGCAATTCAAACAGAGTGGACTCTTTAAGTGGTGTATACGTTTATTATAAGTTGATACCAGAGGTAACTTTTAAAAAATAATGATTTCAGCTGTATTCTGCCCTTCCCTGTAGAGTCATAATGGCACTGTCTATTGTTGTGGAAAGCATTTAACTGAAGAACATGCTCTGTTTCGCCAATCAAGGCACTCGGTTCAATGAAAGTTCCTGAGTGCTTTATAATTTATTTAACAACATGAAATGGAATCTCTGCCCATCTATTTTAAAGTCATATCTTGGGATGGCTCCCTCACTCTTCAGCTCCACCTAGTTCAATTTGTACTTTTTCTTTTACAGTCAGACTTCTTGTATAACAACATGGTCCCTCTGTTAGAGACTGTAATTTAATATATGTATAATGATGACTTCCTTTGGTAGCAAATAGGTCTGATTTTCCTCAGTCTATTTCCTCTCATATGGTATTCATTTAGACTCTTCCTGCAGTTCATACACAATAAACTCCTCAGCCCTTTAAAGTCAGTCAAAGAACCATCCCCCCTACCCTTCATGTTTAAATAAAGATTATAATACAAACCAACAAAGCCAGGAAATTCAGCAGTAAGGCCAATATTCTGTCCAAAGCGCATGTAACATGCATACTTATAGCTTTATTATTTTTCCTGTAGTCCAGGATGTCTGCCTAGCAAGTGACTATATGCATTGGTAGCTGCATTCGTTTTGCATGGCAGAATGTTTTGCCTGAGGATTGTACTCTTGGGTGTTTAATTTTTATAACATGGCATTGTGTATGATGCCACATATTCAGAATCATCATGTATGCTCTGCTTATCTTGCAGGTCACTGACTCAGATTCTTCTTGCAGTCCTATTACACTGTACACAACAGTAGGTGCTTATGGGTGCACCAAAAGCCAGAAGTCTTTGGTACCAATTAGAGTTGGGGGAAGCTGGAGGTGGAAAACAATGTTCTAATCCCATAGTCATTTTTTCTTTCAAAAGAAAACAAACTCTTAGGGCACTTTTACACATGCTCTGGGGGTGGGAGGGGCTATAATTACAGCAGCTGCAAGAGCCACACTAAAGTGCTGCAGTATCTTGTGTATGAATGTTCCTGCACTTAAAAATGGTGGTGGGGGCGCTTGAACTAAAGCTTGTTCAACAAGCTTTAAAAATGGTGGCGGGGGCACTTGAATTAAGTGCAAGGACACTGATACATGAGACATGGGAGGGTGCTGGAGCACAGTCAATACCACAGGCAAGAAGACTTGATTAATCAAGCTTGCTGCAACGTGCTGCAAATATAGCACGTCGGAGCAGCCTCCGCACTTGCATACAAATGCTGGTATGGACTAGCCCTGGGTTGAATGGCACTGTTTCAGGAGTGACTTTGAAGTTAGACAGTCCATATGTTTCATACACAAAATTGTGAGGTAAAGGGAGAGGAATCCACCCCCCCGCTTTCCAATTTATTCCCCACTTATAAAATGTGGAAAAGTCACCCCCTTGTTGAGTTTGTTTTTTTCACCAAAAGGGTACACTCAACCTTGTTGTATCCATTCCTGCCTTAATTTTGTTCCAATGATTCCTAGCTGCCTCTTCCAGAAGGCTTCTCTCACTTCTGCTACCTTTACCATGCAGGCTAATGAGTCCCACCTGCCTGAGATGCAGCAGTCATGAGCTGGCAGCTCCCCATTACTTGGTAAGGAGGGCGAGCTGGGGGAGATTTCTGTTTCAGTGACTTTTCCCCAACCTACCGTTTCAATGCAATTTAAAAACAAGCTTTTCCACCCCACCAAGTAACATTTAGAAATGTGTATTTTAGAGTCTGGGAAGGACCCTGGAGAACAGTAAGTGATTTAGTCACAGAATAGGTTCAGTGTACATAGTAGTTATGCAAGCCTCCTTCTTGCAATAAGCCCCTCTACCAGGGTGCTTCGTGCCTGACTTGAGTGGGATTATCCTGAGGTGGAAGAGACAGGACCAAATCTGAAAAGGTATTTAGATGCCTTATTCCCACTGAGGGACACAATCTACAGCTTGAGATGCCTAGACCCAATACGGTGTTGCAAAAGCCCTACTGAGTAGCTATTTTAATTCCATAGGCATGTGCTTGGTTAACCTGAACGCTCATTAGGTATCTACAGTTCTGCCTCCGGCCATGGCCAGAATCGCAGCAGTTAGAGCAGCTCAGTACCTACTTCCTGCCTTAACCCAATCAGGATTTAGAAACTGGGCACTTTTCTGTCTGACTCCCCAGGGGGCCAAATTGGGTCTGCATGCCCTGAGGATGATTACAGCTAACAACATGCAGTTGCAACTGCTTTCTTTTAAAGCGGAAGGAAAAAAGAAGGAGAGAGTGCCCAGCTCTTCTATACAACAGCCTAGTGGTTCGAGTGCTTTCACAGGAAATAGAAGACCTCAGCCTGAAGGATTCAAACTCACTTCTCCCATCTTCCATCAGACTATAGAAGAGCTGTGCCAGGGCACTCTCCACCCCTCCTTATATTAACTCTGGGCAACGGTGCAACTTTTTCATGGAAGACTTATGGAGCCCAAGAAAGCCAATGTGTTTGGATATGCAGGCACAAGAAGGAACATCACACTGTATTCTCCTGATCAGAGCACTTTGCTGGAAAGGACACTGCTGGGAGCAAGGGCCATAACCCAGGAGTCCTTCCTTTTGGACAAATGCCCTAACCACTAGGTTGTAGAGTCATTCTCCCTCTTTTGAATGCATATTTTCTCTGGCCCCATTAATCTTGCATCCATAACTGAGTAGTGGTTCAGCAGAAGAGATGCAGTTAAGGCACTTTCCTAGGAGGTGAGAAAAGTGAATTTAAACCCAAGTTTCCCATTTCCACTGTGAGTACTCTAATCACTGGCAGAGGACAGTGACCTTTTAGGAGTGGCTGAAATAACAGACCAGGTTCCAACTTGGGCAGCTGCTTCCAACCCAGCCTCTACTGCTCCCTCATGCATGGCATTGCTGACTTGCTACTAATGTACCAGCTTCATGGGCTGGACAGAATGGCTTGGTGGGCCAGATCTGACCTTCAGGCTATAGGTTGCTGACTGCTGTGCTACAGGATTATGTAAAAGGATGGCATATGTCAGGAACCCTAACAGTAAGTCCTGTGAATCCTGATTTAGCCAGCTGGGATGTCAGGTTATCTAAATCTATACACTGCCTGATTGGCTAGGAAAAGTATGAGGCCTCTTATTTAGGGACTCCTATAGCAACTAACCAGAGGCTACTCAAACTTTAATAGCACCATGGTGCAGGTGTTCCAGTCCAATGGCTGAAACCCTGGTTAAAAGCAACAGGTCTGAGCTGGGGGTCAGAAGTCAGACATGGCTAAGATCTGAAACCAGAGGTCAGGAACTAGGGGTTCAGGTAGCAGTGGTGGTAGCAGCAGGAGCACTCTGGAGCATAAGCATTGAGCAGCTCAGTCAGATACCACAGATACACTTAAACAAGGATCCTGCTGCCATTCCCAAGCCAATCAAGTGGTATACAGGTACAACCAGCCTGACATACCGCAGCTGGCCAATCAGCCTGGCTGGGGCTTACTGCAAGAACTTCTGCCAACATAGGTACCCCCTCCCTCCCCCCATTTTAGAAGGGAAGTGCTTGGTCTGCTCAGTACTGTACTTTGAAAAAATAGTTGTAGGTGCCTGCTGTCAGAAGCGAAGGATACCAGGCTCTGGCTACCCAGTGGACAGAGGTGCCTGACTTACGCACCAAAGCTTGAGAGAGAGTATGGATTTCAGACATGCTTGTCCTCAGTGTTTCTCCGCAACAAATTGTAGGTGCACTGGCACTAGAGTGCTGAGCCCTCCCTTGGTATCGAGAACTTTGAAGCCCACCTCTGGGTTTGGGATGCCACACTGGGGCCAGGCACTTAGAACTTAGGCACTGTGATATTTAACTTATTCTTTACTAGAGCTAGTTTTTGGATCTGTCTCAGGCTGATGAACACCTATCAGGAGTATGAAGCTTTTCATCACTACTGACATGGGTCACAACCTAACTTACTCTGAACAAAGGGGAATCAATATGAGCTTTAAACAAGGTTTGATCAGACCCTGGTCTTCATTGTGGCTAATTTAGAAGGTGACGGGCTGAGCAGTGTGGTCCCTGGAAAAGCATCAGCTGTACAGCTGACGATGCACAGACAGACCCTGGGCTGTGACTTTGCATGCCACTACTCAGCCCACGTTTAGTTGCCATGGACATGTAAAACCCCCCCGATGAAACAGATTTAAAAATGGAAGAGCTGACTCAATTTTAACTATACTAGCAGGTGCAACAATATTATCTTAGCAGCTAGTAAGCGCAGAAATAGAACACCACTGGGTTTTAGAGGAGAAATGGATCTTAGATTATTTAGAGCTGATGTTTGGAATTTTAAAACAGCTGTAGGTACTTGTTAGTGTCAGTATCAATTACTTATATTTCCTTATTTTACAGGGAATGAAAAGCTGACATTTAATAGCAGGGATATTTGAGTTGCATACAAACCCTGCAATAAGCAGCAATGTCTAATACCATATAAAAATTTAACTTTGGTTAAGCAATGTCCAGACAAAAGGAAGAACAGATACCTACAGGTATTTTTCCCCACTGTGTGTTTCACAAAGTCTGGAGTGTTTTTAATGCACTGTGGTCCTAGCTGACAGCTCTTCATCACAATGTAAAAAGTCACTCTGGAGTGCCAGAGAGATGGCAACATGTGTGTCCATGCACACAAACCACAACCCTTCTTTCCTCACAAATGCTATGGAAAGTATAACAGATGCTGACAGGAGGAAGAAGGCGGTGAAACAGTACCTGCAGTTTATTGTTTAAAAGAAAAAAGAAATGAACTTTAAAAACATGTCTACACCAACCCAACCCACACCTCCTCTCTAAGCTCCCATTTAAGTTTGGAAGGGATACACAGGCACACAGTTCTGGCTTTGAACAAGGTTGTAAAGGCTGCTGTACAATTCAGGTTGCTTTCATCAAGGGGCAGTAGCAGGGGGGAACTCCACATGGACGGGGCCAAATGAAACCTCTGGTTTTAGAGAGCCAACAGCTCTGTTGCACTGAGTGTCTGGTTGAACCAAAGGGAGGGAAAGGCTTGTAGGAGCTTGGAATAATCAGATGCTGATTTTAGAATTTGATAGTAGGAAAAATGTGTATCTGTATGTTTAGGTAAATGCCCAGAGTGAAAGATGCCTCTGGAGAAAAACAGGGATTGACTATGTGGCACCTTTTACAATACCACAGCTAGGGGGCATACAGTGAAATTATTGGGAAGCAAGTTGAAAAGCTATCCAAAGAAGTCAATTTTCATACAGCATATGGAACTCATTGCCACTAGACCTCATATGGGCTGACTATTTAATCAAGTTCAAAAGAGGATTAGACAAATTCACAGGCCCAACAGTGGGTATTAAACAGGACTGTAAGGCTGCAACTTCCAAATTAGGACTTCCTGGGTCTCCAAATGGTGGAAGTTGTAAGAGAAGAGGGATAGAGGGCACCTCAGTCTGGAGATACCTTGCATAAATACTTCTCCCCTTAGCACCTATACTGTGCCACTGAGAAATACAGAACACCGGATTAAATAGACCTGCATTCTGACCTAGCATGGCAACTCTTCTGTTCTCATGAACTCTGTGCCTCTTTTTCCTCTTTAGTCTACTAAAGCCTGGAATAATTCTGCCTTTGTTGCTGTCCATCTCCCCTATTTTCATCCTAGAGTCTCCTCTCATTTTCTTCCCTCTCCTCCAGGCCTGCAGCTTCCCAAGTGCATGTGTGCGTGTACACACACACACACACACACACACACACACACACACGCGCGCGCGCGCGCTATAGCCCCTTGCCTTTCAGCTTAAAGTGAGTTCATTTCTGCAATACTTACTCCTGTTCAGTTGTACTCCTAAAGTCTCTGAAAAGAGAATGGAGGAGCAGGAGTGATGGGAAAAGGGGCAGGTGCTTAGTCTATGGCCTTCTGCTGGAAGGGAAGGAGAAAACATAATAGCTTGCCTTGACATCCAGGATGCATTGCCTTCTTTGGAGTCTGGGGGACAAAAGGGTGTCTATCCTTTCTTTAAAAGACAGTACAGCTGGCAAAACTGAAGAATGTGGTATCAGCCTGGGCATCCTCAGGATAGAAATGGCTAAATATTCATGCCTCCTGAACAATCAGCAATGGATATTGGAAAAGTTTTTTGCTCTGTATATGAAACAAGGACACGTTTGCCAAGAATATGTGTCATTGAGTGTCATCTCTTTGAAGGTAAAACAATTCCACATACTGCTCAAGATTAGACTTGCTAACAATATACAAATGTCTATCTCACTAGGTACTTGTCTGTTCTGAATTCCCTTGCATTTCATGACTACTTTATAACTCAATTAGTAGAATGTAATTAATATATCTACATGGAAAAGACCTGCATACAGAGTTTCAACACATTCACATTTTCATGCAAATCCTATACTGTGTAAGCACAGGATTTTATATTGAACTCGATTTCTAAAACTAGTTAATATTCAGAAAAAGAGCAAGAGAGAATTTTATGAGGAACTGCCTTAGAAGTGACTTGCTAGTTTATTTTTCAAACTGATAGATGTGTGATAAGTACTGGCCAAAAGTTTAAAATAAAGTAAAATAAAATAAAATAGAGTAGATAGGGTAGGAAGGAACCAGTCCAAAAGACTCTGGAGCCTCAGGACCCATTAAAAGCTAATGTTACTAGCTTATAAGCAAATGTTGTCCTTCATCAGGATAACCCTTTTCCATCTGAAGCACTTAGAAAATGTTTCCTAGTGTCCTCTGCTAAAGCAAGGCTCCAAAGATGATGGCAAGTTACAAATCAAATACCAAGAGCATTCCTTTTATTATCCTCCCAATGTCTCAGGAGGTTTGGTGCAATTCCTAAATGACTGTATTAAATTGGCTAATCAATAGCACTGCTCAATGTTGACAGATTGCAATGGAAAATTTCAGCACCAAAAGAATCACATCAGCACTGGCATTGGGCAGGCTGTGGAAATGTGGAAAGCAAATCTTTGCCTACTCTTTGCATTCTTCAGTTTTATTACTACCCTTGCTATCATCATGATTGGAAACTTTAGGGAAAAAAAATGTACATTCTCTCTAAAAATATTTTCACTCAGTTCACTTAATGGTGATACAACAATGACTCATTTCTTTCCATTTTAGCATGGCACAAAATGAAGGTATTAGCACTTTTATGAACAAATTACAGTCATGTTAGTGCCCAAATAATTTAAGGGTGTGTCATTAGACATTTAAAAAACAAATTAACTCCTGAATATGTTTGGGTGGATGGTAATAAAAAAACACAGAGCTTCTCACTCCTCTGTCAGTGACTTGAATTCTCACCAAATTAGCAGTAGATGAAAGCAGTTACTAGCTTGCAGTGGCCACTCATGAGTGGAACAAGTTAAGAAACGTATTTTAGTTCTTAGCAGACAAGTATCCATGATACAGGCACTGCCATTACAGGCAACAATCCCTGCAGGAGAGCTGAACTACATTATCCCCCTCCTCACTGGGTTAGATGCATAATGTGGGGCACCTGCATGGCTGTCACCAGTGGTGTATCTGCTTGTGAGGGAAGGGGAGTGGGAGGAAAGAAAACTCCAGGACTTCAGTCTTCAAGACTGTCAGACAAATACATATCAAATTAATAACATCAATGCTTATACAGCCTTTTGCATTTGATTCTGGTACATCTCAGAAAGGAGGAGAATGCACACTCAAAATGTTGCCGCATGGAAGAAACAAAATGCAAGATGAATCCATGCAAAAATTAGGTAGAGAAAACTCTGCAATGTGAAAGGACATGCTGTTGATCTGTGACAAACCAGCTATATTGTATGGTTTATTCTCTGCTGAACTCCAGGTCAGCTTTTCTCTTGATACCCACACAGACACCACAGGGAGAGAGACTTTAGAAAAAGGGCAATAGACAAGAATTGCGCTGTTGTGAAGAATCTTAAGTTATTGACAAGCCATCAAGGGAAGCAACAAGATGGGCTGGAGCAGCTGATTGTGTAGAGCTGCTACCTATTCAGTGCAAATGCACATCATTTAGTCTGTGAGCCTGAAAGGGGACTGTTTATGTTAGGAGACACAATGGAGACGTCTCAGATTTGTGAACTATTTGTTCAGTTGTATGGGAACTAATTTTGCTCCGAAAAATCACTGGGAGAGTCTACTAGCTTCAACCAGAACTGAATTCAGACCTTTGATGCCTAATAACTGGAGGAGGGAGGAAATCAAAGAAGTTACTCTCATGGACAAGGCAGAGCTAACTAGGAAGCTAAAAGCTTAGAAAAAGCCCCAGAACACCTTCTTCTCCATTCAGCGACTCTCACTGACTTCGGAGCAGTAGGTGCTGACAAACAGCAAACAAATGATTCTGAAGAAAGCAGAGCTACTAATCAATCACTTTTACAAGCAGGATCGCTTTGAGTTGCCACTGCCTAATACTGTTTCTCTAATTAATTGCACTGGAACCCACTTAAGCAAGCACAGGATCAAAGAATCAACTGCACAGATTGAAACAAATCCTGTCTGCACAGTTAATTCCATGGAAACGGGTTGCTTGTTAAGTGGTCAAAATCCCATGAGCCGGTGGTTTAAATCTAAAGAGTCCTATGCCCCTTTAAGCAGAATAAAGCCTTAAGATCAGAGAGGGAAGAGAGAGGAAAAGCTTCCTTTAGTTGCTTATAAAAGATAATTAAACAAGGGCCACTGTTGTGGCAATGTGCTGGGATGTTCCTGTGCCACATGGCTGTTAATTTGCCTTCTCCTCTCACTGAAATCTTACTTTGCTTACATCAGTATTTGCTGCAACAAAACTTTTATCAGAATTACAGCTTTTGTTATTCATTTTTATGAAGGGTTCAAACAGTCTCAAAATAATGATAAATAAAAATGACTGGGGATGGATAGGTTACCAATTGGTGCAATAAAACACTGTCTCCTTCTGTCTGAGCATCACTCTCGTGGTTTAGAATATCGTCAGAATGCCTTTGATTGATTTACAATTTAATAATCTAGCCATCATCATCCATAATTCTACAATAAACCATGCCACTTAACGTAGCTGTTAAAGATGTTCAGAAGTTTATTCCATGCCTTTTAGGGGTGAGATCTAGACAGCAGCTGTAGACAGCAGGATTAGGTTTGGGGGGTGGGGGCAGAATCAGTCTTCAGCACAATATAGCATTCCTGCCTTCCTATAACAATGCCCTGTCTTTAAGGCTGCGAGATATGGTACCAGTCTTGGTATGTCCAGGTCCAAGTCTTTAATGGTAAGAGAATAAATTTTCCTTGTGTGGTACCAGCATTTGTCTAAAAGTCCAGCCTAGTATCATTGCTTGAGATGTAGGGTACTCGAGAGCCACATACAAAACAGTCCTTTTGTGGATATATGCATTGTACAGCACCTCAGAAGTTCCTACAAGCGTGAGGAAGCCCATTTTTCACTGTACTTTGGATGTGGTACAACATTTAGAGATGAGGAAAATGGTATTTACAGTTTGTTCATAAAACTGTAGAAGCAAGAAACACCCCAAAACAAAACCCAAATGAAAACAATGCAGGAACTAGGCACACAGGAAGGGCTGCAGACTGATGAACGCAAACCTATTTATTATTCTATTAAAGTAACTAATGTCATTACGTGCTGCAAACATAACTGGAAGCTTTATGGGCATTATTACTAATTTCTTGGAAATTGCTGATCTGAAAAAAGTAGCTTAAATTCTGGTTTCAACCTCTTTTGCCTGGGTCTGAAAATACTCTGTGTGATTGGGTCTGGAAGTTAATGTTTCAGGGAATTTTAAAAAGAATATGAAACACGCTCATGGTATGAGGTACTATTACTTTATGCCAAAAGGCATTCTACTTCCCTGAAACTCAGATAGCTGCTGTCAGTGTCAGGCAGGCAAGCAGCGTGTCTAGCAGAAATTGCCACGGAAACAGCCAAAGCAATAATTATTTCTGCAAGCGAATGACTACATTGAGGAAGCTGCCTAACATGGGCTGCAAAACTCATTAGCTAAACAATCCTAGGAAGGAATGCCTTGTCCCAACCAGTCAAGTGATCCATCTGGCCCAGCATCCTGTTTCCGACAGCATCTGGTACCGGATGCCTCAGGGGAAGCATTCACCAGAGGCTGTGCCAGGGATCTCATCCCCAAGGATGGGTCTCTTTCGTGTCTCACCTTGACAGCTCTAAATAGACTGGGGAGCACACTTCCCACCTCCAAAGGACTGTAGCAATGTCCTTGTTTTGGAGCAAACAGGATGACTCCTTTGGGAGCCCTTTTGCACTGGACGTAGAGCTTGTTTTATTCTTGAAACAAATGGCTCCCACCACTGCACGCCCTCCCTGCTGCAATCACTCGTCCTCACCGAAAGCTGGGTGGGATTCTTCTTCACCCTGTCAATGCTGCTCCAGGTGGGTGAGACAGATATCTGGGCTACTGCTGTTAGCCTGAGGTGGTCTGTACCTGTGCTGCCTTGGGAAGAACCCCTGGAAAGTGGTGTAAATCAGAGAGTTTTCCCTGGACTTCCTGCAGAGAACAGTCTGCTGGAGCCCACTATGCAACAGAAAATATCCTCTCTTGGAGCACATCTGCTGAGGCAGGGACATGGCTCTACCTACTCTCTACCACTACTTAACAGGGCAGAGTGCAGGCTGGGCAGTCTGTCCACTACACCTGTGGATTTCCTCCTTTGCACAGGCATATTACAGTATACTGTGACAAGTCCTGAATGCATGGCAGGGTTGTTGTTGAGTAACATGAGCCATTCTTGTTACGTGCTTGATGGGTAGTTTAGGAGACTGGGCCCTTTTACCTGCATACAGGTCCCCCCAAAGAGCAGTAAGCACCACTAAACACTAAAACCCTTCGCTTCTGAAGTGGGAAGGGCAAAAGGCTCTGTTTTTTCTTTTTGGACATTGAAACTTGATTCTCAGAGGAGGCAAACTGAACTCTTCTGATTTGCCTTTGAAATTTTGTAATTATTTACATTAACCCGAAAAGCTTTGCTACCCATAGCTGCTACAGGATGAAACCTATAAGCTAGAAGATCAAGAAGCAGTGCTGTTTAATACCTTATACCACAAAAGGATTCCAGACAAATCAGTCAAGATGAAATACAGGCTCCTTTGCACCTCTCTTGATAACATGAAGACAGGTAGGTTACCTTTACGCCCATTCTAAAGGCCTATTGTGGTGTGTCCAAAGTATGAAAAAGGGACCTGACCCTAAATTAGATTCATGCTCTGCAGACTTTAATAGACTGTGACCTCCTTTCTCTTAACGTTCTGAACCACCTGCAGCATTCCTCAGGAGGTATATGCTATAGGTGAGAAGACAGTGCTACCTATTATTCAGACTGCACAGTACTTTCCATTGTTTAACCTGTTATCAGTTGCTTGTATCTTGGCCACGCTTCCGACAGACCATCACTTGCCTCCAGGAGCTGACATAAAATCTCAGAGTTGGCCACATTGCAGGAGACAGCAGGGGTGGAAAGAAGCCAACGCCTGACTTCTTCAAGAGTAAAGAAGGGACAAATGAAAGGCAAGTTCAGGTCTCAATGGTGGTCATCAACCTGGGGAGGGAGCTGGCTGATCCAGAAGAAAGGAGGAGAAATACAGCCCATCAGAATTTTTCTGATGGGTGAATCCCTCTCACCAGGTTCAAAACACATAAAGGACCTGGATGTTGGGTCCAACATGAGTGAGTTCAAGGTCCAATAGTGAAATGAGTGAACATTTCACACAGGGGACATGGCAGATTTGGGGGGCGCGGGGAGGGAGGAAGGGAGCAAGTACGGATTTGTTTTTCCTCCAATGGGTAATAACTGACATTCTTCAGCACACGCCAGAAATTTACTATTTAGGGGGAAGCTACTGTATGTTTCAGCAGGTCTAACATGATTTTTAAGAATAATTTTGTAATTAATACATGATCTGGAATAGGATTCACTTTTTATGCTCATAGTATTATAGTCTAACCTGCTCTTTAAATGGGAACTACAGGTGCTTTCAGAATATGACTGAAAGGTCATCTAGCTGCACCAGCATTCCATTAAGTGCCTCTGTATCCTGTGCTTAAAAGTTAATTTTGCATGGCCACCAAGCATTTCCCTTTAGTGAGTCACAGCAGACAGCTCTCTACCTCCCCCAGAACAAGTGCATAAAACAGTATTTCTCCTGCTTCTACAGCTGTGTGAGCTGACCAGTGTCACAGCATAAATAAGAAATCTCATGGCTTTGCACAGCTCTGGTATGCATTCCAGAGCAAATGCTGAAGTGCCATTCATTGAGCTCGCTATTTTGTTGAATGACCACTAGATGGCACTTCACTTCTTTTGAATTTTTCATGTAGCTGACAGCATATTACAGCACTCAGTGAAGAGCACAGGACAGAGAATCTCTCATTATCACAATGCATTTACTTTACTTCTCATGGGATTTGATACGTCTTACATATTCGAGGTCACATGTGGGATTTAATTTAATTGGCTGTAGGAGGAAAAAAAAACATCCACAATTTTGAGCATCTCCATTTCCTCTCTTGGTCTCAGCTGGAGGCAAACAATGACCAAGTGCCATCCAGCAGAGATCAGCAGGCAGGATCACCCAGTCACAGCCCTTCTTGGTGTTACTGCATATTTTGCTGGCAAGGTCCTGCAGTAAAGACAAGGGTGTACTTCCAAAGCAACCCTTTGCATACAAAGTCTCCCTTCCAGTAAAACCTTATAGTACATGGCACTGACATTCAAGGAGTGTTAACCTTTGCAAAGTAACAGGATGCATTTACTACTTGCTGAAATATCACATGCAAAAACCCCACTTATCTTGCAGTTTTTGGAACTTCAAGGCCCTGGGTCAAAAGCCCATGTTTCTACTTGTCTAGATCCTTTGCCTAAATCTTTGGGTTCTATTGTGACCTGAAAAGATCACCTCCAAAAGTGACAAGAATATCTGTCTCTATTCATGTACATGGTTACACAGAAGTATTGTTGGCATAAGGAGTATGTAAACTAAACTGTGCCAGCCAAAATCCAAATGCAGAAAAAATGGACCAGATCCTATTCCACCTATTGGGCATCGAAGTGGACTTGGGTGCCCAACTCCATTTCAACTCCACCTTGTTCAAGTCTGTGAAAATTAGGGGTGCACCAACTTTTTGGGCTGATACTGAGGGCCAATTTTTAAGGAGCCATATCAGCTGACACTGATTCAATTCTGATATGCAGCTGGGAAGCTTGGAGACCAGCATCAGGCTAGTAAGTCTGGTGTGGGGGAAGGGGTCGGGGAGGAGCAGATCAAAGCCCCCACAGTCAGGGAGGGAGAGGGGCAGGGGCAAGCACTGCTCAGCCAGGATGGGGCAGAGCACGGGTCAGAGCTGTGAGCAGCTTGTCTGGAGGTTGCGCTGGTGGGGCCACTTCTGCCCTGCATGCACCCTGGGAGGGCATGTGCCTCCAGATCTGCATGTGGGGTGAGGGGAGGCTGCAGCTGTGGGCTGGGACCAGGGTAGTTTCAGGCTTTTTCCAGTGGGGCTGGGCCAGGCTATGCTCGGGGTAGGTGGCAGTGGTGCTGGGAGGGGGTTACAGGGGCAGGGAAGAGGGGGTTGCAACCTCCCCCACAGTTCACCATAACCCCCACATAACTCTTCTCCCCACAATGCCACCACCTGTCCCAAGCATAGCCCAACCCAACACCACCGCTGGGAAGACAGCGGTGCAGTCCCTGTCCCCAGCTTGCAGCAACAGATCACCTTTGCCCTGCACACAGATCCAGGGGCACGTGCCCCTCCCCCATGCCCTCCCACAGGGCATGCAGCAGTGGGAGCCATCCACAGGTCTGTCATGCATCCCACCTTGGCTGAACAGTACCTGCCCCTGCTCCACTCCCTCCCGCACTGCAGGTGCCTTGATCTGATCCCCCATACCCCTTCCCTCCTCGCACTCTTTCCCCACAACAGACTTACTAGCTAGAAGCTGGTAAGTGGTCTCTTAGCCACTGGGCTGCCCTCTTGGCTGTTTGCCATGCTGCAGCTGTGCACATGCACAGGACATTTATCAGCCACATTATTGACTATATAAGGCAAAAAAAGCTGATTTCTGATACTGTTAATTTTTCCTATATCGGTGCTGATCCAATATGGGACTGAAGCATTGGTGCACCTTTAGTAAAAACCCATTAAGGCATCTAGTTTTCTACCACACCATCATCTTTTTCCTTAAGACTGGGACACAAAAAACAGTGAGAAGGAGGAAGACCTGCCCACCCTTATTATTAACAGTTACTCAGGAACCCGAGCTGGGTGGAATAGAATTACAGACAGATGCTTAACTCCACTTACAATATTCACTTGTTTAAAAGACCATTTCCCCCCTATTTAACATGGAGGGAAAAAGTCCCTCATCTTCGATTTTAGTACAAGGTGGAAAGGGGGCAGCCAGGCTGTGGCTCCAGCTATGACTCCAGCTTCAGTATGGCCCCCTTGCCTCTCCTTCACAACTTCAAGGCCCCCCGTCTCCCCTTTCCCTCTGCCTCCTTGCCCCTCTTCCCTCCCATGCCATTTCTGCTCCCCCTCCCACACTGTCTGGCCCCCCACCTACCCACTGCTTGATCCCGACTGCCTGCCCCAACACTGCTGTCTTTACTGCCTGTCTCCCACCCCTCAGTACTGCCTGACCCCTTACTACCTTTCTCATCCCCTTTCTGCTCCCACTGCCTGCTATGGTGGGGAGGAGGGACACATTTAAGATGATCCTCCAATAATCAGATTCTACACATAGATAACTATAGATTCTATACGTGGAAAATGTATAAATTTGTTAATTTTGTGGGGGGTTGTCTTAAATTCAGGGTCATCTTGGAATCAGGTAGAAACAGTTGATATCCAAAAGGTGGAATAATATCTGGCCCGATGTTATACTGGCAAAAATGTCCAGCCATTGAGATAAGCCTACTCCAATAGCTTTAAACTATGACCCTTTTCCCAGCATAAGCTCTTTGACCACAGGAGGGAAGTTTGTTAATACTGCCCTATCAGGATAGCTATAGTAGCAAACCCTTTTAAGTCTAGGCCAGCACTTAGTTTCATTGCCAAAACCATTACCACAGGCATAAAATAACCCTCACTGAATTTTTCTATAGTAACAATACATCCATAGGCCTTGCACTGATACCAGTTCCTTTTTCCTAGGTCCTAACTGGCTGAGGCCCTCAATTATTTCATGTATGGCACCAAACCCTGAAGCTTGTGAGAGTTTTCAGCCATTACCAACTTGGGTTGGACATGAGGTGGTGATCTTGCAATAAGAAGCTCCATAGCCCATTTTCTCCAACAAGTGTTTTAGCCTCTTAGTTCACTCTCGAGTCCCTCATCAAAAACAAGGGTTATATGTTAAAAGAGGGAACTTGAGAAACAGGTGACACCACAAAAACAGAAGTGACACTCCATTTAGCTTCAATGAACTCAAGCAGAGGAAATAACCATCGGACAAGTCAACTATGGGACTCAGAGATGGTGGAATTCCCTTGACTAGTGCTTCTGTCAGCGGAAAGTTGGACTGATGTTTGCTAGGCCCCTGTTCTGACAATCTGCTTAAAGACAGGCACTGGTGCTGGCACAAAATGTGTGCACCTGAACCAGAGATGGAAAAAAAGACTGCCTGGTCAGTACTTGGACACCACGTGTGTCACCTCAGACAGAGATAAGAAAGGGCAAAGTACAAGGCACAGACTGTGATGGATGGAAAGTGGGCTCTCAATACAGAAAATTAACACACACAGGATCAAGGAGGATTCACCAGGCCTGGTCTAGGAAGGCAAGGTCCTTACGCTAGAGAATTCCCTGAAGGAAGGAACTGCAGCACCAAATTTAAAAAATCCAATCACATGCCCTATATTTAAAAATTAAAGACTACCAGATGCAATTACATTCATGATTAAAAGATCTAACAGAAGCATATTTAAATTCATTAACGTAGTCCACACTGCTACCTCGGGAGACCAGCTGCTTCTGGAATATGGGGGCAGCAAATACAAACTACATCTTGCTCGTATTTGATCAAAACCTTTTGGAAGTTTCAGTGATCTGGCTGTTAACATCTCTTAGGTGATAATTAGGCTCTAGGGGAAGCAGACATTGTTTAGGAGAGAAAATGCACAGTTAAAACATGAGTACTGGAATCTTCTGCTTTGCAAAAAGAGTCCTTTATTTCTGCTATAAGAGGAAGGCAGGTGGCTCAGATGTGCCTGCTTTCAAATGGAAACCCATCTTACGTGTGCATGTCAGACATCAGCAGAGACTCATCCGTATATAAACTGTTTATCTTAGATCTTATCGATGGGATTCCTGTCCTGCTTGTTAGCATGATTCTGCTTAAGAAACAGATGTCTGTTTGGTTTTTTAATCAGGTACAATTGCTGGGTGGTGGATTTAAACCCTGACAGTTGAGATGCAAGTAGATGCCTCTCTTAACCCTCCTTCTCTCTCCCCAGCACACACATGGCACAGACCAAATTCTCCTTCTTCCTGGACCCTTCACTAAGCTTGGCTGCTCATATACAGGGCTGGCTCAGGCCAGACTACATCCTCTTACCTACAGGATGATGCCTCATATCCAGAGTGGAGATAATGAGGAGCCTGTAACAGCGAGCCAGAATTTCCCTGCGGGCTCAATCCAACCGAGTAGGTACAAAGGAACACTGTCCCCTTAGCGTACTGCAGCACTAAATTGACAGCAGATGCTGTGACTCTCTGCATTCGCTGCCTCTTAATGATATCATGGGGCCTATTTCCCTGCAACTGGACAGAAAGAGACTTGATTAAAGATACCAGAGAAGGTCTGTTTATTGCTGGGTCAGACAGATTTGCCCTTCTTTGAAGTCTGTCTCCATACATAGAAGCTGATGCTGCTGGTCCCCTCTATATCTCACAGGGAAGGTTGTTCAAAGCCTGCCTCCCTTAGGTAGACATCTTCCTCCTCAAGTAGCCCATTAAAATATCTCTTGGTAGCTCAGAGCATGCATTTGATGAAGGCATGAGGGAGCCCATATATTCAGGAATAAGTCCTGCTCAGATGTGAAGACAAAGCTTTCAAGTTCTGAGGCTGCTCACAAGGTCCACGGGGTATGTTCCCATTAGGAACTGCACAGCTGGCTAAATCTGTTACATCTAGGCTCTCATTCAGGGAACTCTCTTTAATGTTCCTTTTTCCTGTATGGAAAGAGCAGCTCTAACAACCCCTGAACAGCAGCATACTTGGGGTGGGGGGGGACCAGGGCAGCAACCCCAAGCGCTATCTTTGGAAGGCATAGGTACGCTAAAACAGTGGCCATGGCAGTGGCAGTCGACTGCGCTGCTTTAAGTTGGCACTGTAGCTGCCCTGGGCATGGAGCTGCCCTACTGCGCCTCTGCCCTTCACACACTCTCTGCTTCTCTTCTAAAATCACCCTGTTCAATAGCAGGGATGTTGAAGGAGTACTGCTGCCCTTGTAGACCAATGGCTCCAAATGCCCTAGGATTTCAAACAAAGAGCTTTACAAAGGTCATTTCAGGACTCCTTTCTGAGGTGGGTTGTGTATGAACAACCCATCGTAAAGCCCTGTATATCATGGAACCATCACATCCTCCCTCCAGCCTGCACCTCCATCTTGCTGGACCTCAATTCAGCTACAATCAGAAACAAACCTTTTCTTCTTGCTGCACCCTGGACGGCCCAACTCAGACACGCAACAAATTAGTGACAAAAGTGCTATTTATCTGATATTATCTGCCTAAGAATGACAACTTTCACCTCCAATTATTAGCCCCAAACAAACATACCATCTATATCACTATTTTTATTAAAAGTATTATGTGCATGCCTCAGGAAAAGACCCTTTGGTGCACATGTACAATAATCAGACCTATCTTGCTCGTTCACATGAAGTCAATGGAGAGGTAGATCCACTAAATTCTTACTTTTCTTTGTATCTAAAAAACTGAAATGGTTTATTTCATTTCACTTTAAAAGCAACACAAAGCAGCTAACTCCCTTCTAAAAAAACAAAAATCCAAGAACAATTCATGTATCAAACTCATTGCTTCAAACTTCATTCTCCCTGTTTGAATGCTACATTCTCAGTCCCCACAACTAAGTCTATCATGGTGACAGATCCTGCTGAGACTGGAAGAAGGAGCTGTCATGCGACTCATCAGCTATCCCTCCTAGTGAATACAGGAATGTTCACAAGTTTGGTCAGAAAGTAATTGAACACAGGGCAGGTGGAATGCAGGAGAGAAAAAGCAGTGCGTGGGGGAAAGGGAGGGAGAATGCAGAATCCTTAGTCACGCTGGCTAACCCTAACCCCAAATGCAGATCTCTGAAAATATTTTCTAGTCATTGGTTTATCCTAAAAAACAAAAAGTGTTCTTTCACGATGAGTATGAAAATCTCAAAGTCCTCATTCTGGCAACCATTCACTTCATTTTCCCCAATTACAGAAGGGAGAGTCATCCCTTATGGCCAGATTCATTGGACAGCTCCAAATCTTACCCTTGGCATGTGTTTCACTGCATTTCTGAATGGGAATCTAAAATAAGCCTGCCCTGAATTTACTTAGCATCCCCAATTTATTTCATGGAACACTGAAATTGTGATGAAACCTATCATGATGTGACAGAATTGCTGCACCGTGAGGGTACTGTGCCTTCATGCTGCACTGACGTTGTGTCTTCATGTTAAGGGGTTGCCCCAGGAAATGGTGACACTGCAGGATATGAAGTAATTACACTTTGGCACCAAAGCCTAACCCAAAGAAGCAGGTCAAACACATCCAGATAGTACAATCGATATTTCTCAATGTTATTCCTGTTGCTGTCCCTTCCTGCACATGCCCATGCCAGCTAGGGGAAAGAATGTCCATAAATGCTATATTGTTCTATCTGTGCCTAAAAAAACCATCAGTTAGCTCTATGTGCTTAATTCAGCAGATATATTCCCTGCTTTGTAGCTAGCCTCGTCTTCTGCAATACAAAAAAGCTAGGGGAAAGATGGTTGAGGCAATACTCAGACTTTCTGAGGACTAGTAACATCACACTGGAGGAAAGGCAATTATAGCTCCGAGGCCTGTGCTTTCTTGGGACTGAAACACATTTCTGAGACAGCAATGAAATATGGCTATGATTATACATTAACTCACAGCTACTAGACTTGCACCCAACTCCTCCTCTAGCTTGCACAAGTCAAAGTGACAAAAGAGAAGAGGTGTGGGGAACTTGAGGAGAATGGCTATTCAATACGAGTGCAGGGCTCAGAATTCACATTTCTTTCTATGAACCAAAAGTGTCCAACACAGGGAGAAGTTGCTGCTTTCCCTCAGGAGTATGGTTTTTAAAGGCAACAGCCATGATGTATTATGCCACAAAGCAAATATTATTTAATATCCATGACCTAATGGCTCCCTCCAACCTGAAGGAGGGAGGGAGGGAGGGAGGGAGCTCAAAGCTGGGAGACATCACATGCGTGTGTCTAAGAGGGAAAAGAAAGGAGCTGCTTTCTTTCAGGGGAACTTGTACCAAAGTGTGTAGGAGGCTGGGAAGTGTCTGCTGTTCTTGGAGGTCTCTGTCTAAAACACAAGAGAGATTCTTTGTGTGCATGTGAGTGAAAACTTGCCTCAATGTCTTCAAATAAGACAATTCTAAGGCTAAGATTTCCTAGAGAGCCTACAGGGCATTATGTGCCAAAATCACATCCCATCACAGGAAGAGATCTGTTCTTTATATTTCCCCCATCATCAGGAAACCAGAAGGGCTGCCTTGATGTGCCCTTGAGATTGGCCATCACACCTGATGGATGTCAGATTTACAAACCATATTCCATTTTACACCTCAGTGAGCCTGCAGCTCTCCACCAACTACTTCCCCTCTGCTGAGAGCTCTTAGTACTAGTGGGGATTGCCTGCATGTGTTTAACACTCACCGTTCAGCCCTGACAATGGATACCTACCATCTCTTGTATTTATCCTCAATCAAGACGTGCTTTCCCTAAACATATACCTTCACTTGTCAATGTCTGAATGGGTAACAAAGGCTTTTTTGTTTTTAAAACGAAACTGTGGGACAAAGACTCGGAATGAACAACACAACCAAAGCTAGTGGAGGTGGAAGGAAGGAGAGGAAGGAAGATTGTGGAAAGTTTTAGATGAGCTCAGGATTAAAACTGCTTTAAGAGACATTTTCTAGAACACTGATTCACCAGCCTTGAGCTCACTGACAATTTAAGTTATGGTGAAGGAGAGTGAAGACGAACAGTTCCAGCTGAAAGCCAGTACTTCCAGTTTTAAAACAAAGGGTTTCCGTTTTAAAGAGGTGGGATTAAAAAAACCCTACAAAATGGTTCAAGCAGGAAAACAGATTCTGGCTGTAACTAATAACATTATTTTTTCTTTTGTTATGTATTTGGGGTGAGGCAGGCTGCACATACTGTAGCCTGAAGCATTTATTTTTAGATCTGTATCTACTGTAATCTCATCTATTTATTGTTTGTTTATATGGGTAAAGCTTTATGGGGCTTATTTAAAAGATTATTTCCTCTTCCAAGATAAAAAATAAAGACGTCAAATTAGTATGATTAATATGGGCTGTATTTTAAATAAACTCAGCTAAGTTCTGATCTAAAGGCTGTACACCTCACTAGTTACTGTCACTTCTAATACACTCAACATAAGTAACAATTTCTTTGTAGCAATGCAATGATTGCAAATGTTTTCTCCAGAAATAATATTAACTGCCTCCCTACTCCTTCTCATTCCTTATTGCCAAGCCTGTTCTAGTCAGCTCAGACCTCAAAGCTGACTGCACGATGCACGCGCATTTTCCAGAGCATTCTGGTTTTCTGCTATAGCTCTTTTGCCTGGCTGACTCCCAAGTTATGACCACTTTATCACACTGTTTTGCCAATTTTTTCATCCTCCCTGGTCGTGATCCAAAGCTTACCAAAGTCAACAGAAAGACGTCACTGGGCTTTGAATCAGACCAGTTTCTCCATCGGTCAACTGCTTCTTCTGAAGACGAATCAAATGTTTCATCTAGAGTCTTAAGGGTCTTGCGTTCATAAACTGCAATATATTTTTTTCAAAGTAGCACTAGATTAGAACAGATCAGGGGCCATCATTAGTGACTGACAAAAACATATATTAGTGCTAGACTGGAAAAAAAACAAATACCAGTGCTGTGTGCTGGGAATTTATGAGATCCCTTTCTCTTTTCCCTCTCAGAAAGAGCACGTTCACAGGTGTGGACAAGACCAAACAGTGATCTAAATCATTTTAAAGAACATCTTGCAAATCTAGGTGGAATCAAACACAATCACACGAACAATGTTGTGGGATCATAGGAAAGTAGGGCTGGAAGGGCTCATGAGGTCATCCATGACTCATTAGATCTCGAGAAGTCCCTTGGGTCAAGATACAAGGGGGTTCAGGAGACGGAGACCTGATGGTGGGAGTCTACTACAGGCCTCCCTCCCAAGAAGAGGCATTCTCCAGGGAAATGACTGAACCAGTCAGCAATAAACACCTGACTGTCAGGGTAGTTGAAGTCACCCATGACATCTTTTGTGAGGACCATTCAACCAATTTCTTGACAGCTACTGACGACCTGTTCTTGACAGGTTGTGGAAGGGCCAACTAGGAGTAAAGTGACTATGGACTTAGTGCTGACCAAAGGGGAGAACATGGTAGGCAACCTGAGGATTGGACGTACTCTGGGTGACAGTGATGGTTCACTATCTACCAAAAGCATGGAAATTCAGTTAGTAGAACAGAAGTCCTAGACTTCAGAAGGGCAGACTTTGGCACACTCAGGAGTCTAGTTAGAGAGGGCCTCTACAACCAGAGACTGGACAATTTGGGAGTTCAAGAACTGTGGTGCTTCTTCAAGGGGCAATTCTCACTGCTCAAAAAGAGGCCATTCCACACAGTCAAAAAGCAGGAAAGAAGCCAAGAGACCCACTTGACTCAACAGGGATATTAGAGAACTATTGAAAAAGAAAAAAAGAAGAATATAAGAAATGGAAAAATGGTTCAGCAACCAGAGTGGAGTACACTTAGCCAGGATCGGCAGATATGAGACACAGAAAGCTGAGGCAGGCATGGAGATCAGTTGGCAACTGACATAAAGGACAACAAAAAGTCCTTCTATAGGGACACAGAGAGCAAGAAAAAAATTGAGCTCCACTGTGGGACCCCTACTAAATACAGAGGGGCAGCCCACAGTTGATCCCCACAAAAATGCAGAGCTCCTAAATATATATTTCACATATGTATTCCTGAAATTAGATGGGAGCTGTATTGTTCACCTGTCCAGAGGCCCAGGAAATATGGGGAAGGCAACAGACCACATAAAATCAGCCCTGAACAGTTGAGGGTACTCTTAGAACATTTGGACATTTTCAAGTCTGCTGGGCCAGATGACCTGCATCCAAGAGTCCTGAATGAACTGGCAGAGCTCATAGCAGGGCCTCTGGCGAAGCTGTCTGAAGAGATGTGGAACTCGAGAGTGGTCCTGGATGACTGGAAGAGGGCCAATGTGGTATCTATCTTTAAGAAAGGGAAGAGGGATGACCCTGGAAACTACAGACCGATCTGACTTCGGTACTGGAAAAAAATTTTGAAAAAATTGTTATGGAGGCCATCAATTGCAAGCTTGTAACTGGTGTGGTATTAAGAAGCAACCATCTCAGCACTGTTGAGAGTTGACTGTGCCTGACAAACCTGGTGTCCTTTTATGACTAGGTAACTAACTAGTTAGACAAGGGAAACGAGATTGATATAATTTACTTAGACTCCAGTGAAGCCTTTGATTTCTGTGTCCCATGTAATTCTCTCAGTTAAATTGGAGGGTAATGGTGTAGGCCACCTTTACCTACAGTGAGGTGAATGGACAACTGACTTAGAGGCTGATCCCAGAGAGCTGTAATTGATGGGATGACCTAATTCTGAAGGGCCGTCTTCCCCCAGGGATTGGTGCTTGGACCTGTGATCTTTACCACATTTATTAATGACTTGGATGAGGGGGTGGAAAGCTCAATGATTAAGTTTGTGATGATACCAAACTGTGGGGAAATGCAGGCACATCAGAGGATAGGGTAAGGGTCCAGGATGACCTTGACAGACTGGTTCTATGGGCTGAATGGAGTCAAATGAGATTTAACAGGGAAAAGTGTCAGGTTCTTGATCTGGGTGGGAAGAACCTTCACCTTAACTACACGATGGGTAGTGGTCCACTGACTTGCACAGCATCTGACTGGGACCTGGGGTCACAACTGACCGGAAGATGAACATGAGCCAACAGTGTGATGAACTCGCCAGCAGGGCAAACAGAACTCTGGAATGCATCAGCCATTGTGTTGCCAGTAGATTCAGGGAAGTGCTTCTCCCTCTCTATTCAGCATCGGTGAGGCCTCAGCTGGAGTAGTGTGTCCAGCTCCAGCTCTGGACACTGCACTTCAGGAAGGATGTGGATAAGCTTGATAGGGTACAGAGAAGGGCCTCCTACCTGTATGATTAGGGGCCTGGAGGATAGGACTTACGAGGAGGGACTCCAGGAATTGGGCCTGTTCAGTCCGAGTAAGAGAAGACTGGGAGGTGACTTGATAGCTGCTTATAAGTATGTCAGGGGTGAGCACCAAGATCTAGGGGAGCAACTCTTCAGAAAGGCACCCTTTGGGAGGACAAGGACCAACAGGCACAAGCTAAAAGAGGGCAAATTTAGGCTGGACACAAGGAAAAACTTTTCTATAAGGGTAACTAGAATCTGGAATACCTCCCAGCAGAGGTGGTACTGTTGCCATCGTTGGTAGTGTTCAAGAGGAGGCTGGATAAGAACCTGACTGAGCTCGTTTGAGTCTAATAATTTCCCGCCCCTTGGCAGGGGACTGGATTTGATGATCTTGAAAGTCACTTCCCTTTGATTCTACGATTCTATTCCAGCCTTAAAGATGGGAAAGGCCTCTGCATTTGATACATAGTTAAATGTAGGTTGTGTTCTAAGTGTAATACAGGCAGGAATGATGTGAACGTTTCTAGACCTCCCCCTTTGAATTTCAATCCCAGTTTGGGGGTACCACTCTACAACTGAACAGATGTTTTCAACTCCATACTGATTCAGTCCAGGGCAGCAAAGACCTTCAAGTGAAGCCATCAGTCATGATGCTGCTTTTTGTGAAGTATATGTTTGCTAAGAACACAGAGTCATCTCAATTAATCTTTAAACATACAATATCATTTTTTGGAAATAACCTATCTGAGTTGCATTTGAACCAGTGATTTAACAGTGAAAGGCTCAGATAATACTACCAATTCTATGAGTGCCCAAAATCCCTTGAAAGGATAACTGCTCAGAAAGAAATCCTGATGAGACCTGTTTAGGGAACAAAATACTTTTTCCTCACTAGAATAATGGCTCATTTGCTATCATCACCATGTCAACCTTCTAAACCCCGTTTGTCAACTGGGATTCAAATAGATGATCTCATCCTGCTCACAAGATGCAGCTGGGGGTCCCAATGACTCAACAGCCAGTAGAGTGAATTAAGCAATTTACCAAGAAACAAAATGCAGAAAATATGAACTTTAGGATAAAGCTGAGCTACCTTATTCTGACCCCCTCTTCCCATGAAGGCACTGGAGCCTCTCGGTCTGCCTTCCAACCTAGGAGAGCTACATCCCACATACTTGATGTGGATTTCATATTTTTGTGGCTAAAGTTTATAAAAGCCAAAAGAGCTCTGAACTGCCAATCCCAGGCATTCAAAAACCATGAGTCAGGCCCTCAAAAAAAAAAAAAAATCATTTAAACAGCTTAAAAAACTGCATTGAGTTAAAGCAATCTTTCACCATTTAACTCTAAGAAAGCTGACATTTGAGCACAGGGTACTCCTGGCTCCAAATCCACTTGACAAGTGGATCTCAAAAGAAGGTGTGCCTTGCCAAAACCACTTTTGTCACAGGAGTGAAGCATGTGCTCATTAGCAAGCAATCATGTCTCCTATTGGCTGAAACAGAGTCCAGAGCTATTTTAGGCACCCCAGAGGGTTTTTAATGCTAAGGTCCCTGCTCTCCTCCCAGTCTTCACAAAATGTCTTTCATCACTCTACTGCCTATGCCAGGCATGCTCAACCCCTGGCCCACAAAGCCAGAGCAACCCACCCACAGGGCTCCCCATGGGTCAGGAAATTTGGTAGCAGGGGAGCAGTGGCAATTAATACTGACCCCTACTATCAAATTTCCAAGTCTCATGCAGCCAGGTCAGGTTGGAAATAGGCTGCGCCGTGCTCCTTTCCTCCCCGGTTCAGCTGGGTTAGGTCTGAGCCACGCAGCCTCCTCTTGTGTGGCTGGATTGGGAGTTGGCTACCCACCTGCCTTCTCTGCACAGCTGCATTCGGCCCACAGAGCAGGCCAGCGGATAGACTGTGCACTGCCCATCCAACCCACAGGTCAAAAAGGTTGAGTACCACCGGCCTACACCATTGCACTGTGCCTGTTCTGACTGTTTTTTTGCTTTTCTGTGATTGGATTTTTGGATGACTTGAGGGCTGAAGACATAGGGAGCAATTAGACTGAACTACAAAGTGACCTGAAGAGATTAGAGTGGTGGTTTTCAACCTGTGGTCTGCAGACTCCTGGGACTTGCAGATAAGAGGTAACTATGAACCATCAAATGTATGTGAATACCCACACTTACAATTCAAAAGGGGCCCGCACCTCCATTTCAAATTTCCAAAGGGATCTGCATCTTCCTTCAACATTTTTTAGGGGTCCACAAATGAAAAAAAGTTGAAAACCACTGGATTAGAGCCATACCACAGATTGGCCAAGGGAGAGATTTACTATTAACAAAGATCCTATACTCGACAACAGGAAACAAACAGCCAGGACACAAAATGTGAAGATAACCATGCTGCAGTACTCACAGCATGAAAGGAAGCTTCCTGTGATCTAGACTCTTTACAGTGCAGTTCAACTCTGAAAAAAGACTATGCAAAAGCAGCAATTTATTACTTGTTGGAACTGCTCTCCCAGTGTATTCAATGTCATGGCTGCTGACTTCCAAATAAGCTATTTTTAGCAGTTTTTACTCCTGTTAGCACTAGAGTCACCACAATTGCAAGAATATGAGCTGGATTCTAGTCTGGCTTGTGCATTATCAAGTGCATTATTGACAGTGCTCCAACAGGCACCTGCTCAGCCCCAGTATGGTTCCACCTATGCACCGACAGCACCATCTGAAGACAATGGGTTTTACATAATTTGGTTGGCAGAGCCTTTGTCACAGGAATGATGCACAAGCCAGAAGGAACACAATTGGACTTGCAGAACCCCAGTAGTGCTTGCTGGGGTGGCGGATGACAAAGTGCTTCTTGCAATCAAAGTAGATCAGCACTTTAAGCTAGAAAGAATACTAAGTTAGAAGTAACCAAGCACCATAATTACCACAATGGAAGTGTGGTACTGAAATGAGGTGTCTGGAGAGGCTGTTAGGTTGTGAGAAAACCTGTTTTTGTAAGTGAAAAACTTTTCAGAAACAAGGCACTTAAGCATGCAGCTTTTAATGTGTCAACTAATGCCAGTGAATTCCCCAATATGAATAGCTCAAATACTTTAACATAAACTACTGGTGTGGTCATGATGAGAAAACTAGAGTTTATATTCTATTTCCTTATGAAAGTCACTAAGGAAATGTAACTGAACACTCCTGAAAATGCGGCAGGGGCTCTTATCTTAAGATGGGCACCAGTCTTAACAAGCCGACAAAGTGCATGTTCACGGAGTCAAGGAGGACAGCAGTCCACGAGACTCCCATTTACCCAATGCTTGTACAGGGCTTAGCACAACAATACACCAACCCAAGTTTACCTCTCTCCGCTTCTGTTTCATACCAATATCTTCTACCATGGCCAAAGAGCACATAGCACATGTCAGAATGGAGATGTGGTGGGAATATATATGGCCCTGGTGTTCCACTAAGCATGCTCTATGCCTGAGGTAAATTAAAGCCCAATGAAGGCTGACCTAAATTACATGGCCTGCCAATGGGCCAGGGAAACCAAACTAGCAGGCAGGGATTGATAGACTGTAGGAAGTCAGCCAAACTCCTGTAAACTAATAACAGAGAAGGAGGAGAGGAATGGCACAAGTGTTACTACCTAAATTTAGGATGCTAAAGGATTCCCCCTCCACTAGAATAGCAGACCCACAGGGAATTAAGTCCACAGCTGCCATTGGTATCGAGTAAACCCAGGGGTATTCAACCCTCAGCCCATAGGCCAGATCCAGCCCGTGGTGCTCCTCATGGACCCCTGGGGAGACCTGGACCCTGCATGTTAAATTCAGTGCTTGATCTCAGGGCACAGGGCTGGGTGGGGAGGACATGGCCCAATCCCAGTATGGGGGACTAGGAGAGGACGGTGGCAGGCCAGGCCCTGGGACCCAATCTTAGCACGCAGGGATAAGAGGAGGCAGCACCAGGCCCCTGAGGCCAACTGTGGTGCACAGGACTTGGTCCCACTACGGACTGCCCCACCTCAGTCATCTGGCCTGGAGGCTAAAAGCTTGAGCACCACTGGTGTGAACAGTTGTACCATATCAAGTGATCTGTGTGTGAATAAAACATGTGCTGCCTGTTTGGTGCTGTAATGCCACAAAAAATCTACTGTTTCTATCGTAACACAGAGCATATGCCTCCATTTTGCTTGCAAACTTCCCTTCTTTCTTTCTTTTGCTTTCAAAAAACACATAAATGCACAAATATCCAACAACAATCTAATCTAACTACTTCTCCTCTTGTGACCGAAATCTCCCTTAACTCACTAATTCAAGTCTCTCGTAGGTACTCCCAACAATGAATTTCCAAGAGCAAGCTAAACTACTGGAAGTTTACCAAAGGAAAGGAAATCAAGACCTCAAACACCTCACTTTTCTTTCCCCCAAGTCAGTAGCATGTTTATTATAATAATAATAAAAGTAAGGGCAGAAAGAGGTAATTAATGTCAAGCACAATCCATCACTGTTACTTTGAGGTGCTAAAATGAAAACAGAATGTCTAACTCTGAGGCAGCAAATACTTTTTTTTTTTTTTTTTTAAAGGTTTCTAATTTAACAGCAACCAAGTATGTTTTGAGCTGCTCAACTAAACAAACCAAAGTATGTATAAACTGGTAGCTAGTATAGGGCAGAATATTTCAACAGCATGTTTGAAAGAATCCTGCTACATTATTTCACTACGGTAAGAAAAAAAAAGATTGGGGGGGACTAAGGGGAAGATTTTGAATGGTGTGTTTTTGTGTAAAATGGAAAGGAAGTTATTTCTAGTCAAATGGGCTTTCCCCCACACCTGATTAATGGATAAGCCGAGTAAGAAAAATGTCTCCATCCCAAGACAGACCCAATTACGTTCTGCATTAACTGAAACATATGGGAACATTTCAGTATAAACAAAAACTGCACTGTATGAGCTCTTTCTATGAGCTTTCCAGTTCATTTAACCCTTACCATGGTGCACATTAACTACAGCCCAAGATTGCTGGTATAATCCTCTATTGGCTATTTTTTGGCTCTGGGAATGCAGCAGTAACTCACAGCTTTGCATTATTGTGCTGCCTGCCTGAAACTTTGCTTGAATTTCAAAACACGATCATCTCATTACCTCAAGCCAAACTGCATAGCTGAGGTAGATGGATGGTAGAGGGGGACCCCACTCACAGCTTTTGTGGCATCCACAAAGTCAATTTAGGAAAAAAGGGTGGACTGGGGAATGATGCTTTTAAAAGCACCAAAATGAAATAAGAGCCTCACTGATTTTCCTTGGAAAAGCAGGCCCTTTGAAAACCTTTGAGTTTTGGTTCTTCTCTCTTGGTGACTTTACACTGGCTACTTCAGTCCTCTAACTTAACTTAGGACCCCCTAATCTTGTTATTATGATGATTTTAACACTTGAATAACAGTAGTGTAGAACAGAGCTTCCCAACCCCTGGGCTGCTGCCTGGTACCAGACCACAAGGAGTTGGCTGGCAGTCCATAGGAGGGTTGGCTACCGTACTGGAAGTCCAAAAGTGACCGGCATACTGCAGACCAGGACCCAACAACCCTTTTTTGTACTGAGTATACAAAAGGGTTGGCTGCCAGTCCACAGTATGCTGGTCACTTCTGGTCCGCAGTACGCTGGTCCGCAGTTTGCTGGTCTGTGGTTCCTTCTGGTCCGTAGTCTAAAAATGTTGGGAACCACTGGTCTAGAAGAAACAGTGTCATGAGAATCTTCCTTAAAGGGTACTGACACTGTGTGTCCTCCAGTGCACCCTAATCCTAGATTTCTGTTAGGTTCCCTTTTCTTGGGCAAGTGCCACTCAAGACTAAGGGTTTCCTCTCCTCCAACCAGACTGATTTTCAGGTTCCACTTGCTCCTTTGATAGCCTATTTCATCCCTACATGATGGATTTTCTGTCAGGGTTGTTTTCCCTTAGTGCCAAATAAGGTGAAGGGACTGTGGTCCTAATTCTAAGCTTGTTCACTATGTTTACTTGGGTCCTTGGCTTCTGATGAGACTAGCTCTGATAACATTTACCATCAGTTCTGATGATGGTTTTTGTCATGTGGAAGCTGAGCCTCTAGGAAATGGCATGAAACCGCCAATTAATTCCAGATGATGATTACTGGGAAACCAGACCAAACCGCTGAACAGTCTACACTTTATCTAAATACCAAAACAGCCATTTTCTCCTTTTAGTGTCATGCTATTATGATATCAGGAAAATGTTGTTAACAGTAATATCCCATACTCCTGCTAGTACAAATGAGGTCACTGATTAGCAAAATGAGATGCACAGACATGGCAGCCATCAAAAAGTTTATAAAAATATATTTATTTCTGAGCATGGAGACAAATACTCCTGCCAAGTGAAACTAGCAGGTCCTTCTGCCAAGAAAAATGCATGTAGATTCCTTTTCAATTCAGTGACATCATACAAGAGACAGGATACATCTCTGATAATGACCAGCGCTCAAGGGAAAATAAGGTCATACAGGAACCTGTTCATATCAATGTGATTCACATCTCAGTGTGATTTGTAAGCTATAAAGCCAGAAGGCACTCCTGTGATCATCTAGTCTGACCTACTGCATAACACATGCCATTGGAGCTCCAAGAATTAATTTTTGTTGAACTACAGCTTATCTTGTGGGGTAGTGGGTGGAATTCAGTCTTGATTTTAAAACCCATCACATCCCAGTGAGCTATTCCAATTGCTAATTGACCTTCCTGTTCCCTTCCTGTTAAATCTGGAGATGTTTAAAGTTTTTCTAACCTGAACGTGTTTGCTACACTGAAGAGCCCTCTATTATGAATTTTTTGTTCCTGATGTAAATATTCACAGGCTGGGAACAAATCAGACTTAAAACATCTTTTTAAGCAAAACAGATCAACCTCCTGGAGTTTCTCTCTCAAACACATTTTCTGATCATCTAATCTTTTGAATAACTCTTCACTGATCCTTTTCCAGTTTATCAACAGGCTTGTCTAAGGACAGCTACAGTGGACGAAGCAGGCAATGTGCCCAAAATCAGTATCAGAGGGCAGCAGTTGCATTTCCTAGGCATGCATACAGCTTCATGGAAATGCATAAGAACATGGCTGTATTGCTTGCTTAATTAACACTAAAGGAGGCTAGCTGGAGAGGCCAATCTTGACCTCTCCTAAGAAGCAGCTCTAGCTTTGCTTACTTGGGTCTCATGTTCTTAGGCTGGGAATAACACTAGCACTGATAAACAAGTTTGCATCTCCTGACTCAATAAGCAGCTCCAGCTTCCCAAAAACAGCACAGATGACTTTTCTGAAAGTTGAAATGATCCGAGTAAGAACATTTAAATAGGGTCGTTCCAGATCAACAGGGCACTCTTTGGCATAATAGGTTATTCAGAATAATAGGTGACTAGACTGTTTAGGATTGGTAACGGGCTCATTGCGTTTCACTTCTAGGTCACAAGTTCAAATGTGACCCAGGACAGCAGTCAATGAAAATCATTACTGTCTAATGACTGCTAATATATTATCACTAGATGGATATTGGTTTCTACTGCATGACAGGCATTCCACACTGTCAGTGTTAAAACAGTCATTTCAGCAAGAAGGCCATCTTGTAAGAGACTTTGGAATCCCATGCTGAAACAGTAAAATCAAACAATATTAGGGAACAGAATGGCTTATGGGACTGGCGATGAGACACAATGACTTTCACCTCTAGGTCAAATGTTTATAATTAGCCTGGATGAGCAGTGACTGAAAGCTGTTACTGTTTAGTGGTCTGTGCAGAAATAGTTTATCGCCTCAGTCCAGAGGATAAACGTCCATAAAAACCACAACTACAACTGGCAATTCACCACAGAAGGCAAGGAACGGATGTAGACAACTCTCTTGCCCCTCAACAATAGTTCAGTCATTTCCTTAGCAATGCAAGTTGGGGAAACATACACTGCAGCAGACCATGATGCATCCTCTCTGGGAACAGAGAGACTCCACTAACAGAATTTGGTGAACTTACTGAAGTGCCAGGCTCTGCAATTACCAACTGTTTTTGTTCAGTTGGCTCCCAATTTCCCTTGGGGGTGGGCACAACAACATGTTGGGTCCCTTTTCAGCTCCACTTCTTGAACATAACCTTTGTTTATATATAAGAAGATTTTAATATATAATGAAGAAATACCATGCTTAGTTTGTGGACAGAAGGACGAGCTGTCCCCCTCTGGTCCTGTTTCTCTGCCTCCTCCGCATTACAATCTCTGCCATAAAGATGAATGTTGGCAGAGACTCCAATGTCTATTGGCAGCAGTGGTAAACCAGAGGACAATGGGGTCAAGAAGATTTTGGGCAGAAAACCCCAAGCAAAGAAGTGCGTGGGTGAGATTTGTTTGTGGAGAGGCAGTACCCTAAAGGCATGTGCACACTGGAAACTGAAGCCAAAGTGCAGAAGAGTGTCACAGTTTACATTGAGGGGGCACAGGAGAACGCTGGAGCTTTGCAGAGGGAGCAGGATGTTATGTGGCTAAGAAAGAGGTGGAGTATGAACCTTCTCTTGCCCCTTTTTGCCCCATTCTGGGGAAAGATACAGACCTACTTGCTTTAACATTTGCCAATACCTTTCCTCCTCCTCCTGAGTTGCACTGCAAGTTATCTATACTTCTCTCTCTCTCTAAAATGATGACAACATGCACCTTTGAATGAGTGAGTTGAGGTCCTTCCCTAAGTAATTGGAGACTAAAGCTAAATCCTGCAAACTATTGTTGTAAAACAGCCGCACTTGACATGGTGACCCAAGATTGGAATAATCCTGAACTCTGATCTAGTGAAACATCCCTAACTTGTAACTACCTTGGCCTCCCTTGGAGACAGCAAGAGCTGCAAAAATAAAGCAATATTACAATAAATATCTTAGGCATATGACATTCTGGCCTGAGAATCCTATTCCACACAGAGCTGACAGAAGAAATAAAAAGGCAAGGAGAGAAGTGATTTTGCGAATGGATTAACCACTCAGACTACACTTCAATTTAGATGGAAGCCAATCTCCTAGAGCCAGCAGCCAGGCAGTCTCTGCCAACTCATCTCAACGCCTTTATTTAAGTGCGTTATATCTGCCCTGCAAAGTATGCTTTCAAAGTGCTTATATCTGTCTCAAACCCTCTACAGACTAGCCCAGTCGCTATAATATGCATGAACCATTTGCTCAAAACACAGCCTGAGTTAGGCAAACTTCTTTTCTTATTTCACAGGTTATGCAGTTGTTTCCCCGGAAAGAAAGGAGTGTGAGAGACAGGTGTTTGGCACCTATGGAAAACAGATCATTTGGGGAGGCAATCTCTTCACCTTATTTGTCACTAAGGGAAGACAACCCTGACAGAAAATCCATCATGCAGGGATGAAATTGGCTATCAAAGGAGTAAGCAGAACCTGAAAATCAGTCTGGCTGGAGGAGAGGAAACCCTTAGTCTTGAGTGGCACCTGCCCAAGAAAAGAGAACCTAACAGAAACTTCCAGCACACAGGAGACACAGGTTGAACACAAGACTAATAAAGTATTTCTCATAAAAAAAATTAGTTATGGAGTTTAGGATCATGATGGGGCTGGCAGGGTGGGAAGACATTTCCTAGGCAGGTGAAATAGATGAAAGAAGGCAAGAAACATTGATCAAGGCTTCAATGTGCTTCTGCTGAACAGACTGAGAAGGTACTTCTCTTCAGATGAGAGATCAGTGAGGATGCCAAGATCGAGGAGATACAGTGATAGGTATATTGCTTTTTTCATTCATTTATTATGGGTGCCATGATACTGGTTATTTTTTCTCAGGGCTCACTTACTGGAAGGAAGAGATTGGATATAAATCTCAGCTTTCCATTTAAAATATCAGTTTCTGGTTCTCGTGGCCATGGAGAAGAAAGATAACCACATGATCTGAATGCATGCTTAAAGCTAAGACAACCAATAAAAAGAATCCTACAAAATTAAAAAAAAAAATCTCACAATTTTTAAACCAAATCTCATGATTTCTGAATCTTTGGAAGTGGGAGGCTGATGGGAAGAAACTGGTAAAGAAGAGATGACAGAAAGAGATGAAGGGAATGGGAGCCTGAAAATAAAGTGAGGAATGATCTTTTGGTCAGAGGTTCCAGTTCTTGGTTCCCTTTGTATCTACTGCTCGTGTGAGCCCTTGCTCACTTTCACCTCAGGAGCATGGGGGTATGTAGCACAAAATAAAGGATGAGAAATATTTCTTACTTCTGTCCTCAAGACAAAGAACAATACAGAATGGGTTCCCTTACCTTTTTCTGAATGACTGCACTCTACTTTGTGCAGTATAAGGTGCTGGAGGTAACCCTTGGTATTTCACCTTGTGTGGCTGAACTGTAACAAGCAGTTGCAGAGGTGCCCAGTTACCTTCTATACTAGCCACTTCCCATATTTCTGGAGTTAGGGGAAGGAAAGGGTATAGCCACAAGGATCCATGGGTCAGAATATGGGCAAGATGGAGCCTGGTTACCAACTTCATATTAGCAGCAGAATTAGGATTCTGTCCACTCCTGCTCCAACTTTCACAGAGGCAGGACAGCTGAGTGTCAAGTAGCAGCAAGCAGCTCCCTGAAGACTTGCCTCCTCCCCCTTCCTTTCAGAGAGCCCAGAAAACTAAGCATGCATGATACAAGTGGCTGCAGTGATGGTGAATGCTGGGGGAAGTGAGCTGTCAAACCTAACTGTAGTAACTAACAAAGGGCAATGTTCACAGCAGCAAAGATGCGCACATACCACTTGCATGGCTCACATGGCACAAGGCATGTGGCATATTATTATAGATTGTTTTCAGCTCCAAGGACCAGCCAGATACTACATGTTCTCCCCATATACTCTAGTATGCTGTTCTCCACACCTGTGATCTCAAGGATGTGCTCAGCTGATTGGGACACCACTCCTAATGGTTAGACCAAATGTCAGATTCTGACCTTGGAAGTAACAGAAAAGGGTTAGTGCGGTGTGGGTGACTGTGAGCTGCGGAAGAGATATGTGCATTGAGAGCTGTGTGGGCCTCTTGTGATCCAGGATTTCTACTTAAAGGCTTATTAAGCCTTGTGTCTAATCAGGTCCTAGTTTGTTAGCATTTGGTTTCTCCTCAGAGAAGCCAGGTGTTACAACCAAAAGTCAGTGGCATCTCAGACCTCTCTCTGGACCTGCCTGCTCCAGGAAGAATATTTGGAGATAGCGGATAACCCCTGGACTACCACATTCTCACAAGGGTAAAGAAAGACTGCTTTTCCAGGCTCCATGCTGGGTAGCCCGCTTTGGAAGCAGGCTGCTGGAGAACAGTCTGGGACAGAATCACGGCATGAGTGTGAGTCACCAATGAAACTAAACTGTTACATGCAGAAGTGATCCCTAGAAAATGTGAGGAAGCCATGGCTTAATGGCAGCAGTTCTTGAATAAATAATAATAAAAATTAATAAAATCTGGAATCTACCAGTAAATAAACTGAAATTCCAGACAAAGCCTGAAAAAATAAACGACAGTGGACCAAATTTCCTTGGAGTCAATGCAGGTGCCCCAGCTCACTGTTCATCTCACTGTTGAAACACTCCTCTCTTTTTAAGTTCTAGTTCAGCTGATTAGCCCTTTTTTGATATTCTCTATCAGCGTACTCAGTACTGCCAGACCTTGTTAACTTCTTCACTGCTGTCACATACATATTCATTGACAGAAGTGTTCTGTCAACAAGCAGGAAGTCATACAAGCAGGAAGAAATGATGTGCCAGGTACATTTCAGCCCTACTGAACTGTTACGTCTCTCAACAAGAATGGGAAGCTCCTGCAACTTTTCCTATTATGAGGCCTATTTCATCCATTCAGGCTTATGCTGATGATAATAAAATGCCACTTTGGCCACTAGGATATGAAGGAAAAGCTAGAGCCTTTGAGGTTCACTTACCACATGATAGGTATACTATTCAGAGTTGTTACAGATGCTTCTATTGCTTTTCTAGTGGCAACAGTTCAAAAAGACCCTTAAAATTTCTTTTTGTGCACAGTGCCATGACTGCTGCTATATACCCATTTCTGGATGGGATCCAGAAGTGTCAGCAACAGCCTGAGGGTTAAGTCCCTTCCTTTCGTATGGAAAACAATAGTCCAAAGCTCACTGGGAAACTCTTTGTTGCATACTTTGCACAATGAAGCAGAATGAGACCTCAGGGCGTCCCACAGTGATAATCCACCATCATGTAACTTGCCCAAGGGTTTGTACATTAACGTTTTCAGTTAGTGGGTACATAAACTTTCCCTGCAGTCTTTTTTGGCATAGCAAAGCACATCAGAGACTGGTGTATTCTAGTGGTTGCCACATATTGTGCAATGTTTATTATAACCTTTTACTCAGTGTATGCACTTTGGTACAACTCCAAGCTGCCTCCCCAGCACTTTGCCCATTTTGCTAGGCTTTTCTCAATTAGCTTTCTTAGATGTACACGTC
Organism: Caiman crocodilus; assembly: GCA_030014935.1. Taxonomy (NCBI): domain Eukaryota; kingdom Metazoa; phylum Chordata; order Crocodylia; family Alligatoridae; genus Caiman; species Caiman crocodilus. Next base: position 2,203,224 of record JAGPOW010001034.1, read on the forward strand.
CTACTTAGAAGCATGCTATTCAATGGAAAACGAAAGGTTTCCAACAGGGTTTCAAGACAATAATGTGGTGTGAAAAAAACCACAGCAAACTTAATGTAGCTGACTTAATTTCTTGTAACACACTTCCAATTTCTGTAATTTCTGCCTCTCGTGCTGGCATCCTGCCACAAGGGTGCATCAATGACTATTCCACTTCAAGGGTTAAACTTACATGTTTTACATAATAAGTACACACATTTTTCGTTCCTACTAATTATATTCATCAAGTCCTCCGTGACGCCGCTGTCACTATGAAAATGCATGAAATACCCTTCTATTGTAGAGTGAGGCAGAAGGCTATTAGTTCCAACCCATTCAGCCAGTCATCCTCTGGAATACAGCCAAACTTTAGCAGGACTGGTAAAAGGCCCATGCCCTATGGTAAATATTACTGGACTCTGAGGGTGGGAGCAGTAAAGTATGGGAAAATAACAGGATCTCCAGGGCTTTGGCAGGGACCCAAAGCAACTCCCAGAAGAATGGAGAGCAGGCAAGATTATTCCACATTTGTCACTGTCATCCTCTTCCTGGATGGAACGTTATGTATTCAATCCAGGAAGAACACACACCAACTGCTGAAACTTCCTTAGCCTGACGAAGGGTTTTTGAACCCAAAAGCTTGCTTAATAACTTTTCTCCAACTATTTGGATTAGTCTAATTAAAGATATCAAATTCACCCAAGGAATCTTGTCTGCCTATGTCCTTAGACCAACACGGCTACAACCTAAACCCCTGGAGCAGAGAATAAAAGACACACATGAGGATGTCAAAGCCATCACCAGACAAAACCAGGTCAAACGAAAGCAGGAAATAGAAAAAAAAAAAAAGAACGTTTGTTTTACATTGCATTATTTTTCAGTATGCAAGTTAAATAGTACCAAAAAATACTTTAGTTAATTTTACTGTTTCTGAGAAAACCAAAAAGAGAAACAATGCACAGAACATGAAAGTGATGGAAAGCATTTTTGTCAGTGGATAAAGATTTCAAAAGGTTTTTGCAAAGACTTTTTCAGCAACATTCCTTTGTGATGCTGACCTGCTGTCATCAATGGACTAGCGAGAAGATCTTTTATGCGCTATGAAATTTAACATACGTGTACATAGCATTTCTATTTGTGAACTGTAACAAGAAGAAACTGGTGCATATATACACAACAGGGATGTTATGTATTGATATACCTGCTTACACACACTTAAACAGTGTTATCCCTTTGGAAAAAAGTCCGATGGATTCCAATAGTGCACGATCAGCCCCTTGCACTTGGCTTGTTATCTCAGAATTCTATGTGACATTTTAATATTCAGCAACTACAGCTTGCTTTTTGCAACATACTCCCTATATTCAAACCACAACAAAGCTCTAGAAATTGGTTCAAACTAAAACAGAAAAACTACAAGTTCACTGAAATCAGCGTGCAACAATCTGATAACTACTTGCAAGAAAAAAACAGGACTTTGAGTCAGAAAACTTAAGAGCTTCCCAGGGAACCTATTAGATATTCCAAAAGACTTCTATTGCTGCTGATGGATGGGCAGTGGCAAGTCTGATTTGTTCAAGGTTCTTTTTTTAGGGGCCCTGATACATTGGTGTTAAGCTTTAAAGTAATGCCCATAATTATAAATAGAAAAAACAAACAATGAACCTGGAAGCCTTCTCTCACAGACAGAAACAGAGGTTATATGGATTTGTTGTTCTTGGGAGAATGTCAGAATCATTCTGTTAATTGTACTAGTATTTTCACAACAGATTCCATTTTTATTGATGGTAAAATAAAAGAAAAAATCAGAAAAAAACCCTCCCCCAGCCTTTGGTCTTATGAGTTTTTCCAAGAGTTATCACCCAATCACCCATCAGTTTGCCTTTGTGTGAAACACAATACAAAAAAGCAGGAAGTAATCACAAAAAATATAAACCATACAATTTATTGTTCATTTTCATTTCTGTAGTATTTATGGGTCATTCAACACAGTAAAATAGATGAGGCTAAGCCAGTGGCATAACTAGGGGTGGGTAACTGGGACTCTGATCTTGGGTGTCAGAGCCCAGTCCCAGCTGCCACAGCTTTGGCCCCTGCAACCCAGGGGGCAAAACCTGCTTGATATGCCAAAAGGCATTTAAGAGCAGCACCAAAATGTAATCATGTAAAACTCCTACCCAATCCCACCCCAGTCTGGATCTGTTATTGAGAAACCTGCAGGCTAGACTTAAAAATGCTCAACATCAGAGACAAAAATCATCTCATCAGGTCTCCTGCTCATGTATCTGTGGAAGCGAACTTCACTAGGAGTTTCTCTGTCCACTCTTTCTGTTAGCACTATACCACATGTTGAAACAGGGAAAGGAAAGAAGTCTTGGATAAGGTCAGTCTATGGAAGGACCCAAAAGGATGGAAAGAACACATTCATTAAGTAAATTCCAGTTATGATCTCATTCTAGCAGAACTACTTAACTGATGAATAAGATATGACCAAAACCAGCTGTAATATGATACACATTTCACTGGGTTCACAGGGTCACCACAGTAAGTAGGAACATAAACTCTCTCTCTCTGACTCTCACCAGACAACATACACACCTATTAACAGGGTCCCTGTTAACATTTCTTTATAGTTCAATGCATCAAGTCTGCTAGTCATAATGGAAACTCATGAATTCCACCCCCTGAAAGAGGGAGGTGGAAGAACCAAGGGAAGTGGGAGAATAGACTTTAAATGGAATTAACAATTTAAGGCAGGGAACCCAAGAGAATATGGAGTTCAAGCAGAGGGTTAAAGCTGAGCATTTCTCAATTCTGTCCGAAATCAAATCCTGGAAAAACTTTTTCTGGTCGCTGGAATAGGGAAAAGGGAGCCGGGTCACTAGAAACACGAGTTTTGCAAGCACTGTTGCAAGAGAATCCTCTTTTATTTGTCTCCTTAGGAGGCATTCTGACTTAATATTTTCAAACCTATGGCTTGTATGAGCTGCAAAGCACATATAATTTCTGTTAAGGGCCATTTCCAAACCTAAAGGAATTTGCTCCGGGAATTTCTAAGGGGGTCTGATTGATAGCCTATATTAAAGCTGCACTATACAGCCAAAAGATGAAGGGTTTCTAGGGTAAATATCACACATAACTGACACCCTGCTTTTAATTTTACCAAGCCTCTTTGGAACTGCTTGACTTTCCTTGTACAAAACATTCAAGAGTTCAAATGAGTTAGCCCAGGGGTGAATCCCAAGCCTGTAAATGGTGCATGGGATTATTCTATTCTAACTGCACGACTTTGCACTTCTCTGTATTGAACCTCATGAGATTTCTTTTGGTCCAGTCCTATGATTTGTTGAGGTCTCTCTGAATCCTAGTCCTACCCTCCTTTGTATCTACTACTCCCCCCCCCCCCACCCGCTTGGTGTAAAGTAGTAGTGTAAAGGTAACTTAGGCTACTTGTAAATAACCTAATGGCAGGGGTAACTCACAGCAGTACTGAATTGCCACAGAATGAGAATCCATTGCTCTGACATTAAATCTTACCCTTCAATGAAAAAGCACATCATCTTCATCTAAGCTAAATTTCATTCTCTGCTGAGCCCCTGTCAGATCCAGTCATTCCAAATTCACTGACAGCGGTGAGGGTTTGTCTAAGATGCAAGTGCATTAAAAAACCAGGAGGTTTCATTTTAATTTATTTCCTGCTGGTGTCTGCTTACGTGAACACTGGACCTCCACCAGCACAATACAAGCTACAGCAGAAAAATCTCTTTCTAGCTGGTCGAGATGAGAGTCCAGTCTGATTGTTTTAGAAGAGCAAGATTACTTGTTTAATTCAAAACCACTTATTTCTCATCGGCGAGCAGAAGAGGGAAGAAAAATAAAAACATATCTATATATATATCTATATATTTATATATTACACATATATGTAACAACTTTAATCACATAAACTTTAACAATCACATAATCACACAGGAAATATAAAAAGTAAGTCAAATAAATGAAGTTTAACAATATTTTTATTTTAGGGCCTTTATTTCAGCTTTGAAATAGATCTTAAAACTCTGCCCTCTGAAACCTCACCATGTTTACGCAATAATGAATAATTCAATACAGCTACATTTGATCCTTAACACACCACTGGTGGTAATAGTGCTATGATCAGGCTGCACTGCTTTAAAGTTCTTACATCTGGCTGTTAGTATTGAGTTCTGAATCTCAATACCATTTGCATTTTCTAATTTCAGGAAAGGATGTTTGCATGCTCCAGTGAGCTACGCCTATTCAACCCTGTTGTTTCCGATGCTAGCATGCGAAGTGAGGACTGCTCTATGCAACACGTGATCATGAGTGGGTGGGTATAGTAAAAGGGTGGTCTGGAATAATTATCAATGGGCTAGTAGAATAGCTCCTCGCTTTAGAGAGAGAGGAGAACACCAGATGAATATGATGTGGAAAATGTGTTTAGATATGCCCATGCATGCAAGCAGAACAAGTCAGGCTTTTGTCTTAAAAGCAGCAATTCTTGGAATTCTAAGAATGGTGCACTAACACTCATATCTGAGCAGATGAAAAGCAACAGAGGCTGTTCTTTTGTAAGGAGAAAAATATCTGTCCCAGCCCCTCCTTTTGCATTTCCAATGCCATCAATAAACTGGTGGGTTTTTTTGCTTGAATTCAAGGGGGTGGGGAGGAGAGGGAGGGAGGGAGGGGAAATAAACAGCTCTGCAGAACCTTTATCCATCTCTCAGACAAAAGCAGTGGTAGGCCTTTAAGTCTGCTGGGATCTCTAGGAAACCAAAAGACGTGCAACAAAGTCATCTGAATATGAGAGAAGAAACCACCATCTAAAAAAATACAGAGAACCTTTGAGAGAGAAAATTCTGTTCTCGAATATTGTGGGAGGAATGTAGCCCTGAAATTGATGTAACTAGACAAAAGTGAGAATTGATTCTGTGCCATTTGTAATTCACCTTTCTGTAATATTATGGATTGTGAGTTATTTTCTCAGCAGTCTCTAATGTTACAGGAATGACCTGTGGGTATAAACAGCTGGTAATTTAGATCACTTGGTTGTCTCAATCCTGTTTTGGAGCACAGCCAGAGGGTCAAATGTGCACTCAATATAGGCCATAGTCTTGTAAACACTTAAGCAGGGGAGTAACGTTACTCATATGCACTGTCCTGATGCAACAGTGCTCATCAGTATACAAACTCTGGGGCATAAACATTTTCATGATTTGAATCCTAAATTCTGAATGAGAGAGAAAAAGCTTTACCATTACTTAAGCTCGCAAAACTGTGCATAACTGGGTAAAGGAACTTAGTCTGCCACATTCAAGCGTCTTGAGTTGCAGTGTTTTTCCTCGTACCCCTTCACGAACCATTGCCAAACCCGCAGCTTCAATCCCAAGAACTCCCAGGCAAGAAGACTATCATCCTGATTCAGACCCTATTAGAAAAAGGCTTTCAGTCCTACTCTTGTTCAAACACTCCCTGCTTTCAGACTCACTATCCTGGCAAGTCCTACTGGCAGGCCCTTCCAGTACAACTTACATGTACTACCATTTTTTAAAATCAATCTTAAAAAAAAATATATATATATATATTTCAGGTCTGTTTTGGAAAAATAAAACCAGAAAAGGCCCTGTTGTTAAAGGGTGATCCCAGGAGGCCTGCAAAGGCCTCTAGATCTATCAGAAGCTTGGTTTCCCTGGTCATTAAAACAACTGTGTATTTAAAGTAATCCAAAAACAGCAGACATTTAAAAACCCAAATATGGAAAACCTGCACCCTTATTTACCTGCCAAAGTTTAGTGAAAGGCAGCATTAGCATTTGTCATATGTCTACAGACAACATCACTGACAAGTCAGATTTTGTCCTGTGGGTCTGCAGGCATGCTGGATGAGCCAGGGTGGAGGAGAGAATGCCTGGCCACTGAAATCGCTAAGGAGTGATTTGGGCTGGCTCAAGGGGCTTTTGGAACATTCCCCTGCAGACAGAGCAGGATGCTTCTGCCCACCCACTTCTGAGGGCTGGCATGGAAGAGAAGTAAGGCAATGGTCCCAGACTCAATTCATGTTCATTAATCTCAGCCAAGGCATCAGGGAGGAAAGCTAACTACATTCAGGACTTCACTTTTTATGTACTCTTTGCAGATACACAGACTAGCCCGTTTCACTGTTTGAAGATGCCTCTGCAGCAGACCAGAATGGATCTGGATCCCAGAGCTTAGTAGATGAAAACAGCCTTTGTCCTATACTCATGTGTTTTCTTCTGAAATATAAATACATTAGTAGGGTGGCATTTTTTTTAAATGCTCATTGGCCCAGTTCTGCTGTCACAGACATCAGTGATACCACTTTACTGGCTTTACCTTTCTCCTACCTGAAGTCAGTGCTAAGTGCTTTTGAAAGCCCATCCATAATTTTTTGACCCCACAGCAACCATACATTCTTCTATTGATTTGGGAGTTTACACTGTATTTAAAGAAAAATCTTTGCCGCTAACCTTAAATAACATACCAATAACTGAAATAGTTCTTACAAGCATCTTTCAGACACAATTATGCTATTGGGTTTGTTACAATTCTCTTAAAGTCAGTTAAAACATTTTCTACAATCAGGGTTTTAATCTACTAAACAGTTGTGCTTTTCCATTTGCTGCTAGTTATTTGCTGAGTCCTATAAAGTCTAAACACAAAACTGACACATTAATGGCTCTGGACAGACCCATTTCTGATGTAAATTTTAGCATCATGTCTTTTTGAAATCAATGAGATATTGCAAAGTATTCTGGTGTCATAAGTAATATGATACACCATTAATTTTCATATTATAAACTTGTGCTTTACAGGGATTAAAACTTCAGCAAAAGAGTGCTTTTAGAATGAAACTCTCTCCTGGTTTCTTTGTACTCTTTATGCAAAAGACAATATTGTTTTGGAAGCTTTTAATAATATTACTGCAACTGGTTTTGAATAGAGTACAAATGAGGAAAATATTATATGGTTTTCAAGTTTTTGTTGTTCCCTCAAAAATCATTGATGGCAGAATGTCAGAGATGGAAAGCTTTTCCACCCCTTTCGTAAGTTTTCTAATATTATTAAATCATTACATTTCAAGTTACATTATAATAGGAGAGTGAAAGCTGGTGCATGCTAACAAGTGTGCGATGAAATATATATACAATACATGTACAACCAATAACCCTGCAACAAAATATATAATTATCTCAAACATGACCTCAGGATTCAGTTCAGCATTATATTCAAACACATGCTTAATTTTAGACTTGTGCTTCACTCCCATTTTATCAATGGGACTTAAGTGCTTTGCTGGATGATGATGGATTCATTCTCCTGTGCATTTCTAAGGTGTCTATCACCACAGAATCTACACATTCCCAACCTAGTCAACAAATCCAGACAACTCCTCCCCCACCCTCTATAACTGAGTCACACAAGCAGTAATATTTTAGGAGTGTGTGGGAGTGATATTCCTATTAATGTTGCTCTTCAATCTAGCAAGACGCACAAACATTAAATAGACTTTTATTAGAAAATGTAAAATCCTTGGGTCTGCATTTAAATGTGAAAGAAAAACAAGAACATTCAAAATCCACATACTAGAAATGGTTTAGGAAAGTACGTGGGCATTAGTTATGTTCAGCATACATAACATTTGAGAGCCAAATGGCCTCAGCAGCTTCACCCACACTTGTAATTCTGCGCCTGCACTGACACGCACAAAGCTGTTGGCACATATTTAGAAGACATTCTGGTCTTAAGGGACAAATATTTACCAATTCTCTTTCCTTCTTCACAACCTGTGAAAATAGGTGTTGTGCACAGTTCCTCAGAAAGCTGGACTTCACCTTCTTCCTGCAGCCTCTGTCTCCTTCCATAAGTGGGGGATTTAGTTGCCAATTCCAGATATACACACCCAATTCTCCCTGGGCTAACTTTTCTCCATAATGTTCCATGCTACCATTAAGGCTAAGTACAGACAGTCAAAAAGCCCGAGGCTGAATCGATTCAGTGTTTCCAGGTTAGTCTAAACTGCAGAGATTAAACTGAGAAACAAGCAGACACACATTTACTTTTGATTCAGAAAATGCAGCCACATGCCTGCAGTGGCTCAGGCCAGAGGGTGCTAAAGCACAGCTCTCTGGCAGGTAGCCAGCCTGAGCTGTGTGTTTGCTTCCTCTTCCTGCTACCCCTGAGGTCTCTGTACTGAAAATCCCAGAATCACAACAGCAGGACTCTGCAGGAGGACTTATCATTCCCTCTTTCTGTATCCCGGTACCTCTAGGATTTGTAGTCTACAGCCAGCAGTAACTTTCAGTACATTTAGTAGGGCAGGGAAGCTCTGTACTCTACATGGGAGAAGAGGAGTTTAACTGGAAGTGGGGTTTAACCCCTATCCCTGGCCCCAGACCCAGTTTGGGCTTGCCAGAAGGGGCGGGGGGAGGAAGAGGCAGTCCTTGCCTCCTCTCCCGCTCCCTCACCATCTCCCCCCACCACAACCCTTCTTTGCTAGAACAGACAGCACAGCACAGCCCAGCCCAGGTCAGGACTGGAAAGCATACTGGATGTGGGGGGCTCCGATTTAATTTAAACCAGGAAGGGGCCTGGGACAGAAGTTTCATAAACTAGTTTGACCCAAATCAGTTAAGTCTGATACTACATTCAACCAGGTGCATCTTAAACCAGTTTCACCCATTTTGAAACTGATTTATGTACACTGAACTTCTGTTCTGTTACAAGGTTAAACCAGTTTCTGTAAATCACAGTTTCTGTGATCATGTAAACCAGTTTGTGTACAACTTCTGTTCCTAACCTAAAATAGTTCCTCAAGGAGCTCTATAATGGGCACTAAGACACATTTTTCTATGCTCTCCACCTTCTCATACAGTACAACAGCACCACTTCTGCTGCCCTCCGAGTTTTATGAGCCTGAATGTCAGGACAGGTGCCACTTCTTCCTTTGAAAACAGTATGCAGGGCAATGATCTCTCAATTCAGGCTTTTTGATGAGATTTTACCAAACATGAATAAAGGTGCTTCTTGCAATGGCACATTAGCCAGACACTTCTGCAGATTTGCAGCATGGCTGGCTTTACTCACTGATAACCTGTGATGCAATCGAAACAAAACAAAAAACAAAACAAAACAAAAAACAAAACAAAACAAAACACACAGCTCAAAACAGTAGTGCCTATGCCTTAAGAGCAAAACACATTACTCCTTCTATAATTGTGGAGTAAAATTCTGGGACTAGTTCTGGCCTTAAACCAAGGGTCCTCAACTTCCAAGACTTTCCCAATTAAACAGCAAGAGACAGCATCACATTAGCCATTTTCCTATGGAGTTCAGTATTGAAGTCCTAATTTATGTCACAATAAACAATGAGTTTTGCTATTTCAATCTAGTCTAGTGAAGACATCTGCCTATCATAATTCACAGCACCTCAAACACAAAACTTCTTAATTAAATAAGGTTCTTTTTGCTCTTCATGGGGTGTTCCCAAGTAGCACAGCCTCAAAACTTTTGGGATGAGGGGTGGTGGCAGAGTGACTGGGGAAGGGAAGGAAAGAAGGGCAGAGATTGGGACAGCAAGAATCCTGTACCTCAGACTTGTGCTAAGACACTGTGTTGGGCTTACAGTGAGAACAGAAGGGATAATGATCATGAGATGGGTAATGTTTTGACTGGGAAAGGAAGGAAAAGGAAGAAAACTGCTCAGTGTCTGGCTTAAACTAGAATTACTGCTCCCTCACTTTTAAGAGTGCTGAGCAATAGCACTCTCAAAATTCTGGGGAGATGGAGGGATAGATTTCAGATGTTCTGTTTCTTCCCCTGTATTTTTTTTCCCTGTAAATTAGCAGTCAAAATAAGAGCTGTACAACTGAATACACATTCTGTTATAAACCAGATTTCAATCCCAAATTTATTCTGGAATATAAAACAATGTCAGACTTTTAACTGTGATGACTCTGACAGGAGCTGCCTTCATGGTAGCCTCAGCCTTTGTTGTAGACTGCCAAAAATAACAGAAATGAATTAAAAAAAAGGCACTAACAGGATCTGAAGCTGGAGTCAAGCTCCAGCTTCAGTGACCCACTTGTATGCTTCTTCCATCCTGTGGCTAGTTTGGCCTCTGGTGCAAGTTAGATCTGGGAGGATGTTACAATGAGCCTCTATCACAAAGGGCAGCTCTTGGCAGTCAGGAATCAGTCACTGGTGCCTAACAGCATACAGGTTGTCTTCTTCCCTCAACCTCTATGTTTAGCTCGCGAGGCAGTATCTTACCTTATTGTACCTCTCTTTTTTGGACAATGACAGTATCCAGTTATGTCTTCTGAGAAACTGGCAGCCCAACCTGAGTGCTGCATAAAAAAAGATAATGGCTACACTTGATGATGCTTTGAACTTCACTGCCAAATAAAAATGCGATGCCGAAAGTGTTGGAAAGAGAAAAATAAGACGTGATCATAACCATCGAGTCTAACATCCTGAGTCTATAGGACCTTAAGTAGCTTCATCTCATGGTCTAGGTACCTTCAACTCATGGTCTTACTGTACTGTTTTCTACCTTCCTTCTCTTTCAAAGTGTCTTTTCCTGTGCTGCTACATGCTTTGTGAATGCAGTCATCCTCTTCTCTCTGGTCCTCTTTCAACATTTACCTGCCCTGGGCCTGCTTCTGCAAACCTTCCCTTTCGTGCACTCCACAAATATAGAAAGAAATACTTCACTAAGGGGGATGCTTTTGGTTTAGTCTCTCCTTCCTCCTTGGAGGTTGTTTTGCTGCCCATGTACTGGTGTTAATCATCTCTAGAAAGAGGTCTGCCTATGATGCTGAGTTTGCAGTAGACAGCAGTGATAGCAATAATGCTGCTGACAAAACACTGTGCGCTAAGCTGCTTTGTCACTTTAACCCTCAAAACCATTTGGTTTTTTTTTTCAAATCGGGAAAAGTCTCAAACTTGAAAGGCTGATTTTGTACTTATTTTACTTTATCTGGTAAATGTGGCATTTATAAGCAGCAGGTGAAGTTTTGCCTCCATTTACAACATACAGCTCCACTGACAATATTGCCAAGTTCAAGTGTTCAAGAATGAATACTTCAAACCCTCCCCCCCCCCCCCCCAAAAAAAACCAACAAAAATCAGGAGATTTAAAAACTAAATCTATTTATTTGATGGAGGCCCCGTGGCTTGCATTTCCTAGTTTTTGTTTGCTTCCATAAAGACTAGAAACTATTTTATTTTATTAAATGAAAACTAAGATGCACAGGTAAAAAGAGGATTTCAACAGCTGAGGTTTAAGGAAAAACATAAAATATTGTGACTCTCCTGAAAAAGACACAAATCTGCAATCCTGCCACACACACACTTCAGTTTGCTGTACATGTTTCAACTATTCTGATTTACTCTGTTTACTGAAATCCAACATAAAAAATTACTGTGTATAAAACCTCGCATCAATATACAGAAATACAAACACTAACTGTACAGCTGGGCTAACTAATACTGTTAAACAACTTAACTAATTATTTTCACCTTTTTCTGTGTGTAAAATGCTTCTGAAGAGAATTTGATTTTTCAGAATTTGTTATTCAAAATTACGCAACAGATGCTTCAAACAAACATTTCAGTTTATAGATTCCTCAAACTGTTTATGGTGTCTATTATAACTGATGTACAATTAGTCACATGGTATCATTTCTCTTTCTTGACCGGATAAATCAAACTGTTACAAAGAGGAGAGGACAGGATCAAGAGGCATCTAGGCTCCTACATTATCTGCCCCCACAAGATTCTCAGCTTTTGCTCTTGAACAGAGATCTGTTGCCTGGATTAGGACACTAACATTTAAAATAGAAGTTACTAACCTTAGAGTGACTGGTTCGAGACACTGTGGATCCAACTGTACTTACAAATGCATCTCACAGACATGAAATTAGATTTTTCTTGATTTCCATCAAACTGACTCATGTTCCCACAAAGGAGCATGAAGAGAGAGGTAGTCATCTCCTTACCTCACCACTCCACATCTATGTTCCTGAAGACTCCAAAATGGGGGGAGGAAGATGAGGAATGGAAGGTGACTGGGGAAGCCATGCTACCATATACATATGGTACCACCAAGAATCATGGGTGGTCAGACAGCTGGTCAGCATGGATCTCGCTGTAAGCAATTGCAAACACCATCTCCTTTGGGCAAGGGGTGAGGAATGTCAATCAAACAAACTGAAGACCTGCTGAAGTTCCAACCTCAGGAATTTAGACCAGGAATTTCTCCCAAGACTGACAAGCAGAATGAGTACATGCTCAGAAATATGGGATCCTCCCAGGAATCTAGCACTTACGGTCTTTAAGGGAAACTAGTTCTCACAAGCAAGACTTGAAAACTACAGATTTTAAAGCCATCATTATGGAGAACAATATTACAGAGCCAAGAGTTGTCTGATAAATCCATGGCTGTCAAACATTCAAAGAGAAGAGATCTGAAGATTCTCCAAAAATCACAAATAAGTTTAGTCCAAGGTAAAAACCATCAGGTCAGATACTAGATAGGTTTTATCTTGCTATTGCAGATAAGAAACTGAAAGAGGGCCATGGCTGTATCATCCTTGGGCCTTCTTCATATGGAGGATGAGCCAGCACAGAGTACATATCTGGTTCTATGGCCTGGAAAAAAAAAGGCCTTGTACATGAGGCAACCAGGATAGGATTCAAACCAATACATTTAAAGAATTGTTCCCTACAAAGAAGGTGCAGTTTCCTTCCTTCTGCTCCTATATAGTGACTTTCCTGTCCCCTTCTCACTGCAAATAGATAATGGAAAAGAGGCACATTGCACTGTGTTTTTGCTGTTGGCAGAGAATGCTGGGGTTAATTAAATAAGAATACTGCAGCAAACTTAAAAGGAAAGACTGCTTGAACTTAAATGTGGAACATATTTGAAGTTCTAATAATGTGGACCCTTTTTAAGGCCTAATAAAAGTTGGTGAGATATATATGCACCCACAGTGATATTATCCAATATTGACTACCTTGGCTTGGTTACTGAATGAAATCATGCCCTGGAAAGAAGGGCAGTTTGCCAGAAACATTACTTCTTTCTGGAAGTCCGTCCTTCAACCCAAGAGGCAACTACACCCCTCCTAATTGGAAATTCCAGACAATAGCGTCACATCTGAAACACGCACTTAAGCTTTTCTTCATTTATTAAAAGAAGAAAAAAAACAACCCAGCAATCCAGCTTTGTGTGTTCGTCCCTTCAAATATCCCCTGCAGGACTGCAAAAAGCAATGCTTATGAAGATCTGGCTGTCCTTCAGCTCTTCCAGAAGTCTTGCACCGTCTATTTCATACTGCTGCAATAGGTACAAACCAGTGGGCAACAACCTTTTCTAACTGTGGGCCTGACTAACACACTTGGGTCACAGGTAAGTGGGCAGGTGGGTGCTAGGACCTGCTGACAGTGAGCACTTCTCCCACTGGTAGCACAGATAGCAGCTGAAGCCCATCCCTTGGCACTGAAATCTGGAGTTAAAGCTCCACATACACAGGGCGGGTCCGATGGCTCTGAGGGCTGAATCTGACATAGGTTGCTGACCTCTAGTGTAAGGGGTCCTCCAACAGAAGACTGGGGAAGCTGCATTAAAATTAAAGTTTCCTGGGCTGCACCTCAGTAAAAGGTTCAAGTATGCAATTATACCCATTCCTAGTTAGTGGATCATTTAAGCATTTGCCTATATTTAGGCACATTCTTAAGGTCTGAAAAGGGACAATCAACTTATCTGGGCCCTAATAAATAACAAGCAACTACCACACACAGAATCAGGAAGTATTGTTCAATGGCAAACTATATCTGGTCATGTAGCCTCCACAAGAGATGGCTGAGAGGGGAGCTGGTGGCCATCTACAAACTGGCCAAGAGGGACAAGCAGGCTATGGGAGAGTCCCTGTTCCCCTGAGCACTCCTGGGAATAATGAGGAATAATGGCCATAAATTGACCAAGAGTAGATTCAGACTAGATTCCAGGAAGTACTACTTCACAGTCAGGGCAGCTATGATCTGGAACCAACTTCCAAGGGAAGTGGTGCTCACTCCTACCCTGGGGGTATTCAAAATGAGGCTGGATAATCACCTAGCCCGGGTCATTTGACCCCTGCATTCTTTCCTGCCATGGCAGGGGGTCGGACTTGATGATCTGCTCAGGTCCCTTCTGACCAACTGTGAAACTATGAAACCCAGAAAACCAAAGCCCAAAGGCCCTTATCTTATTCTACATTTATATGCATGAATGGGAATATACTTACAGGTCTAAGAATGAGAAAGCTAAGAAGCAAAACTGAGTGTTCACACTCTGGAAGTGTAGCAGAAAGCCCCCTTTTCCTCTTGCCTGCATTTGCTCTCCCCTCTTTGGATATGTTTCTCTTTTTCTACCTGTTCTTCCTTCCTCTCTCTTTCACTTTAAGATAAGGAATTGTGTTTTAAAATTTGTATGTGTGCATTTTGTATCTCCCCTTGTAGTTTGGTATTTTTATC
>JAGPOW010001034.1:2217899-2251918 GCA_030014935.1 Caiman crocodilus
GTATGTGTGCATTTTGTATCTCCCCTTGTAGTTTGGTATTTTTATCTATTTGTGTGCCATGGCATTTGTAGCTTATATTTTATACTCCTCACCTTTCAAGATTCAACTAAATGTATTTTAGTAAGTTATACATTGTAACAATGTTAACAAGGGCAGGAATCAAACTGTCCTTCTCTGTATCAGGCTGGCCCCTGAAAGAGGGAGTGAATCAGTGATTGAATGTGTAACAAGGGAGCACACAGCAATTAACACCTGGAAAGCTGCAGATCAACCAACAGAAGAAATCAGTAGAAGACAATGTAACAACTGGGAAATCTCTAAGCGTCACTGATCAAGGGCTAGAAGCCCTGGCCTGAGTTAATCAACCCAGGGACCAACTTTTGGGCTCAGTATCTCCAGATCAACTGTTCCCAGAGCCCTATTCAAAATTCATCAAGGGACTCCCAAACCTGCACCTACATGCGGATGACCCCTGGGGCTGACAGATGCCATCTAGTAGCTACTGGGGCAAGGGGAGGGGGGGGAAGTCCCATGAGGGTCAACAACCCCTGGATTGGGCAAACCTGAAAACTGGGGAGTCACCAAAGTCTGCCAAGGACAGATAAAAGGCAGTGAGAAGTGACCCTCAGGGGCGCCCTCTTGATCTCCAACTTGACCAAACCTGTCCAGCCAGAAGGATCAGCCAGCGACCCCCTTCTGGAGGATAACACCATGCTGAAAGAAGCCTCAACGATGGACTCTAGTGCTTGTAGGATAGGTATACCTGACTCTGTAGCCTGCTACTGTGTGTGTATGCAAGTGTACGTGTACGTGTGTGCGTGCGTGCATGCGTGTGTGTGTGGACCAGCCCCAAGGGTTATGATTACAGTGTTTCAATCCGTCTAATAAACTAGAATTTTAAGGATCCCGAGTTGGACATTTTTAGCCAACAGAAGGAAGTGCCATGCATGCACCTTAATCATAAAATGCTCCCTTCTGCAAAAGTAAATGTGCATTTGTAATTTCAATCTGTGCCATAAATTTAGAATGTTGTTAGCCTCTTTTGTGTAGAACTGAATTATCCCACAATGTGAAGCGCTCATAGAAATCATGGGTATAGCCTTTATATCTGCTCTGAAGTTATTTTTGCTTTATATCATTACAGTTTACAAACAATAGTATATGCAACAGTTCTCATCCACTACTGACAAGGTGTGTCAGAAATTGGCTGAGGATGGGCTACAGCAAGCACAGGGATGTTCAGAGCAGCAGCGTGGACCAGCTGTGGGAAATCAATTTCTCTCCAGACTGATCAAAGGGAACAGGGGCTTGCAGGGAACCAGGACCTCCTTAAGAGGAGCTAGAGTGGAGAGAAGACCAAGGGAGGCTTTCCCTCTTTTGTAGAAATCTGCTGGATGAAACCAATCTACACTTTGGCTGAGACAACTCCTTGAGTGCGCTTTTCAAAAGGGCTTGGCCTTGGATTAAATTGTGGTTTCTGTTTAAGTCAATGGGAGTTTTATCGCTGAATTCAGCAGAAGCAGAGTTACACCAGTGCTAAGTGCTTTTGAAAATCCCATTCCCTGGGTATTTGAGACTGTGCCTTCAGGGGATAGGTCACTCTTTACATTTATTTCATATTGCAAGGAAGTGTATCTGGAAGGTTTGTAATCTTCACCTAGGCCAGCAGAATCTTTTCCTGCTCTTACTGTCCTGTCATAAACCCACTGTATTTGATACTGAAACTGCACCAAATCTCTTTCAGCTAATATGCATATGCGTCATGGAGGTGATATGCTCAGTCTAGGAAGATACGAGAGATGGGGAGCAGGGAGCCAGCAGCAATCTTGCTTATCTATGATTTTCTATGTTCAGAGTCCAGGAGAACTGATATCCATCATTGAGAAACAAGCCCATTCCTCTTGGGGCTGCAGCAACTGTCTTCGC
Organism: Caiman crocodilus; assembly: GCA_030014935.1. Taxonomy (NCBI): domain Eukaryota; kingdom Metazoa; phylum Chordata; order Crocodylia; family Alligatoridae; genus Caiman; species Caiman crocodilus. The sequence continues at coordinate 2,219,826 of JAGPOW010001034.1, forward strand.
ATGGAAAACAGCTAACAAAATCCTACATATAAAAGAGCTTGCCACAACTGATCTTCAGTTGTTCCACTTGAAGACTATTAATCTAATTTCTTCATGATTATCTCCTCAGAAATTGGATCCAGCTGTTCAACAGTCTTCAGGGGGAAGTTAATGAATATTGCTGAGCTTGCAGGGTGAAATGTTGAGCTTCAAACAAGTTCTGGGTTTGCTTTAAATGAAATGTTTTAAATTCTTTGCTTTTATCTCCTTTGCATGCTTCAGAAGTAGCCCCAAACTCTTTTAAGTTGCTTCTTAGTTTTAATCATAAGGAGAAGCTCAAAGTTATTCATTAAAATGCATCATGTTGCTTTTTTAGCTCAAGTGATTATCTAATACTTAGGGTCTGATCGTTTGAGTCAGGTGTAACTTTGGTGCAAACTTGTCCCTCTAGAAGGAGTGTGCAAAGTCCTGTTTCCTCAATCCCATAGGAAAAAGCTACAGGAGGCAGCTTTCTTGTCCATTTGTTTGTGGCTGCTTTTTTAGCAAGTACTCTGCCCAAAGAAGGCTCCATCTCTTGGCTTTCTCAAGGATCACACATCACTGTCTGCAGGATTATTCTCTTCTTTCCCAAACGCATGTGTTTGCAACCAATCAATCAATGCCACAGTCCCTACATTTGTAACTGACTTCCAAGGAAAAATGTTTTGGCCACACTGTTAGCTTTGTTCAGGACCTGTCCTGCTGCTCCCTACCTTGGGTAGTGGCTTCTTTTCTTCCATCACTAAACAAAGAAGTGTTTAATTGCCCAAATAAAAGGTGCATTATAAATCCAATGCCTTTTGCCCGGTCTGTGACTGATGACTGCCATTAATACCTTCCAGCATAACAATATATCAGATTGTTGCTACAAGGATAAGAGAAGTTGGCAGCATTTCAGATGCATGGATTACCAATTCCTGTGCCACAATGCATTGCTTCTTTCTATTCTATAGTAGCACACCCAGATGTTTCAACCATGAGACACTGTACAAACACAGAATAGATAGTCCCTGGCTAAAACAGCTAATCAATTAAAATAAGAGGTCACAAAAAAAGGCACGCAAAGGCAAACAAACAAAGGGCCAAGGGAGGAAGAGTGATGGTAGCAGTAATAGGAAAGAAGTGATCATAGGTTTACATCAGTTCTCAAAGAAAAATATTCATTTTTCCGTACCTGCTTCCAATGAGAAATCATGCTGAACAGACACCAGTAGGTCCAGAGAATAGACTGTCTGACTGTACACAGGTGGGGAGACTCACAAAATGAGAAATGAAGCAAGTTGCACCAGCTGCTGGTGTGGGGAGGGGGGGGGGTCTCTCACTGACCGAGTCTGTCCTGTAGTCTGACTTTTTAAACTCAAGTTTCTTTACTAGGTGTTTGAGACATGGAAACACTTGGGCAGGCTAAAAGACTAGACATACAACTGGTATTTAATCCAATTAATCTCAGCTTCTTAGATAAGACCGGAGAGCTGAACTGCTTTACATCCTCAAGGCAGCTCTCATTTTAATCCCATCCACCCCTTCCATTCGTACTACGTCTACAAGGTTCAACAATGATACCACCATAATGATGGAACTGGAAGCTTGCTTTCATACTGAATAGCCCCCTTAGGCTAGGGACAGACATTCAAAAAGCATGTGCCTGAATTGATTCAATCTTTGCAGGTTAGTTTAACCGGACCAGGCTGAACTCATTTGTAACTAGACAGACATTCTCTCTGGACTGAGGAAATGCAGACACATGCCTGCAGTGGTTCAGGCTAGAAGCCAGGGGGTTCTAGCACAACCCTCCCTTTCCTTTCAAAGAGCTGAGCTGAAAGGGGGGCATGGCCAGGCCCAGGCAGGACCTCTGATTAGGGAAGTCTGTCTACACCATCCCAAATTTTTCCCCACTGACTGCTCAAGGGGGAGGAGTGTTGCCAACCCCCATCTCCCTGCCAGCACTCCAAGGCAAGGGAGGTGTGCACTGTATGCATCTGTTGGTGATACTGAGCTTTTCAATCTCCCTCTCCCTGCTTCTTTATGCTGTCTGCAGCAAACTGACAGGCAAGCAAGCCAGAAGGGGGTTGATAACAGTGTTTATCACCCCATCAGCCATACGACAGCCTCTCTCCATGAGTTCAAACTCTTCTTAAACAGCTTACCAGCGATTAGTTCCAAAAAGCCCTAAGCGGTCACTGTTCTGTCTGCCTGTCCCAGTGAATTTGGACACACACACACACACACCCCCCCCACACCCCCCCCCTCCTCCTCTCAGCATTAGCTATCGTAGCATATGACTAGGGTCTGTGGTGTGGTAGATGGGAGGGAGGGATCCCTGTCTGTCCACCGTAGGGCAGGGTGAAGCCAGGCAGACCCTGCTGTGCCTCCAGTCTCTGTGGGAGCTGCAGCCAGGGAGCAGAGGGGAGGAGCCAGCCCTGCTATGGAGCAAAGAGCCCTTCCCAGCCCAGACAGCATGCTGGGGGAATCTGATTCATCTTAAACCAGCAATGGGTGTGGGACAAACAGACATTGCATAAACTGGTTTGAGCCAAAGCAGTTAAGTCTGATACTACATTCAACCAGTAGTATCTCAAACTGGTTTCAGCTATTTTCAAACTGGTTAATGTGCACAGAACATGTTCTGTTACAGGCTTAAACCAGTTTCTGATCATGTAAACCAGTTTATATGTAGTATCTGTCCCTTGCCTTAGCTTCTGCTGGCCCCAACAAATTGTCTGGTAAAAAGGCATGACCACCTACCAGATTATTGTTCGAGGCTAAGTGACAATGCTAAGACCCACTAACAAGTCAGTGTCATGGTTAAGAGACAGTGGCTACTCTGGAGACATGATTGCCTGGCCAGCGGCCATGTTCTATGGAACCTTCTTGTTATAAAGGGCCCTGATTGGCGGAGAAGGTGATAAAAGGGCAAGCTCCCCTCAGCGCAGGGTTCCTCGTGCACACGATTAGGCAGACTGATCACCTGCCTAGCCGAGTGAACTCCTAGGACGCTGTAGAACAAAAACTCTGCTAGGTACGTATATAGAGCTCATTCTGTCTACAACTGTGACTAGTGTACCCATCGCGTTGCGGTTGTATCTTCGCTTGACTGACGACTGTCTGTATTCCTGTCAGCATCACGTTGAATTCGTTCCTGTGAGTAAAGTTTCAACTTTGTTTATTCACTTTGTGTCTGAGTCCATACCTACCTGCTACCGTGACCTGCTGTTGTCCAGGTTGGTTTACCACCTGGTGCCGATACACATCCTACTTGTAGCATGGCGACTACTTGTCAGGACACAAATAAACTAGTAAATGGCAACTTGATTCCCAATACTGGGGGCATAGAGTTGTAAGCCACCATGCTGTCCTTTCCATCCTGGCTATCTTCTCAAATAGTCACCAAGTAGTCTTTATAAACCTTAAAAACTTTTTCAAGCAGAAGTTAAGCACAAATCCATGCACTTAAATCATTCTTATATTTGCTGACGTTTTAGCTAGGCATTTTATATAGTGACCTCCAAGGCAAGCTTACTCCATTCATTCATTTACAACTAAACAAATGTTGACAAGTATAAGTGTGATTTATATATATAAACTTGTGCTCATCTTTTTTGCCAAATAGTTTTTCAGGGTCATAATGCCTGTAGGACAACTGCAGAGACATCCTCAGCAAGCTGGATCCTCCTTCTGCTTGCCCCCTAACTAAACATTGGCAAGTATAAAAATGAGACACCACTTTTTTTCCAGGAAACAATAAACTGACTTCCTGCCTAGCTTTGTTCTTTGAAATTATACAAAACTTGCACAGTATTGTTACAATAACCAACTACTGTTGAACAAATCTGCTGTGAATAAAGTTTATTACAACTCCAGCATTTTTACATCAGTTTACCATTAACAGGAAGCAAGCTGTTTAAAAAATGCAAGACAAATGGCTTTGTGAAATCTTCTAGCCTTGCAAAGTAATGCTTTTAAGCTCCTGAACTGGGAAAATCTCTCATATGAACCTAAGTAATAGCTTGCTATCAAATACTTTGACAGGCAGGCAGAGTCAGTGTTTCAACCTGGAGAAAAAAAACCTTCCCATACTCATGTTAAAAGTGACACTATACTAATTATTAGCCCAGGATAGTCATCATCATGCAATGACGAGTAAGACACTTCCCTCTGTACAAGTTGTGAAGCTCTTTTACTTCAGCTGTCTCTCTAAACAGATGGTGTTTAGAAGCCAGAATCACACAGCCCGAGTTGGAAATGTATAGCATGCCTTACACAGACTACACATTTCATAAACTTGTCTAGTATGGGCTGAATATCACTATGATGATGTCATAAATAGATACAATATATCTACTTGTTTACAGAAGCCAGTTTTTTATTAACATATTTTCTTTTGGTCTCAGAATAAGGAATTAAAATTGGAGTAAAAGATAAAATGAGCAATTTACAGTAGGAAATGCTCAGTAATGTCTACGTTACTGTGGCAAATGGAAAAAGGCCACTCTAAAATGTCTGCGTACATATTTTCTCTATCCAGTTAACATTTAAAATATAAGCTTTTCTGGATTAACTTAACTGTGGTACCTTATGGGCCCCAAATTAATTATGAGTGTATAGGTAGACTCCTATAGGAAAATGTAATTGCTAATTACTGTGCTTTTATGAATATTGGAAGAGGTACCCCAAGTAGCAGGACTCATAGTATGCAGGTTTTAAGAAACCTTAGCTATTGAATGACATTTACCTATTTCAAAACTAAATAACATTGGTAAAAGTATTTGAAGGGCCAACTTGAATACATAACAATATACATACCATTAAGATACCATTAAAATGCTTTTGATGAGTGCATGTAACAACTGCAACCAGGCAGATCTGACAGTGCAGGCTATAAACCTGGAAGCCATATGCTGTGGGGCTGCCCCCACCCTCTGGACATCCCTTTGCCACGTTTGCATCCCAGCTCCTCCCTGCTGCACACAGCTGTCCCTTCTGGCCACACATGTTGCATGGGCAGCCTGGCTCCCCCTCCCTGTGCATGCAGAATGGACATCCAGTCTCCCTCCTTTGTGAAGCATGCAGCACATGCAGCCCAGCATCCTTCCGTGCCACACACAGAGCACAGGCAGCCTGGCCCCTCTTGATGCACTGCCTCATCCCCAGTAGTGGGGGCAGGAATTAAAAACTGAAGGAGGGAGGCAGAGCCAGAGACCCCAGTTTCCACCCCCACGAGCAAGGGCAGCATGGTGCCCAGGGAGGAGCCTGTAGGCTGTCAACTGGACAGTCCTGATCTACAACATTAAGAAGAGAGTTGTGTGCTACAATTGTAATTAGCTTCAAGAAGACATATTTAAACTTTTTTTAATGGAAAAAATGGGCATTCCAGGAGTAAACACATGGAGCAGACCATATTGCCCAGAGTAGAGTTAATGACCTAGTCATTCACTCCAAGGCCTTACACTCAGCCCTGCAAGATTTTTCCAATGAAAGGTTGATCGGTATCCCAGGTGGAATACTAATCCAGTTTATAGTTAACAGGATTTGCATAAAAAGAAGCAGCAAAAACTCAAAACCAAACAATACACCATCATCTTGGACAATAATTGGCTGGGCTAGCAGAGAAACTAAGACTTAAGCAGGCATGAGACCCAGTTACCATTTTGATCCATAAGCACTTATGCCTGTGAATATCTCATCTAATGCCTTTAAAAGGGTCTCTCTGGACCCAGAATAAAGCATATTAGTAGGATATTGTGAGAGAAGATGGCTCTTCTGCTCCCTATGGTGAACCTGTCCTTAACTAAAAACAGAGAAATCCAATGTCAAGTGCTTTCAAACCAGTACCTTCTACTAGTCATATATTAACTTAAAAAATACCAATTACATCAGAATGACAGCAGAATGTGTTTATTACCAAATTTACACAGTGAGAAAGGAAGAAGTGAACTGAAGTGCCCAAGGTCACGCAGCAAACCTAGGTCAGAGACAGGATCAAAATTAAGATGTCCTGAGTTCTGCCTGCAGATCTGAGTGGATGAACACCTACCTCTCACTCAGGTTGCCTGACTTCCGTGTCTGTCTTCTCAGCCTTATAACTGGATCAATTAAATTTAATGTGGGTGGAGTCTCTAAACACAAAGGAGCAAATTTCCTAAGCTGGAGCCCAGGGGCAATAGAAGTGGTGGACAGTAGTTATCACAGGGAATCCGTGCCTCCAGCCACTCACCATAGCACATGACTATGCTCCTACTACACTATCCACACCAGCCAAGCCAAGTGCCCTTGGTACTCTCCCCTCCTTGTCTTTATGCCTGAGGTTCAGCGGTTTTGCAAGAACAGAACAAAATAATTCCTTTCTTGGCTCTTTAACATGATATAAATGGGAAACAGTGGTCCTCACAGTCTAGAAATTCCCACTGCCTGTACATAAGGGTGCTAGTGAAGTAGCTGTGAGCAGGAAGAGCTTATATATAACACCAGACAAGATTATGTGCTCAGAGTTAAGAAAGAAATAAATTTTTGGGGGTACCAATTACTTAAAATAAAAGGTAATTCCAAAATACGGTGCATGAAAACACAGTCTAAGCCACAGGCAGGAAATTATTTTGGGTGGAAGGCCACTAACACAGTTTTGACAAGCTGTCAAGGGCTGCATGGGTACCCCCGCCCCTTGACAAGTGCCCTGCTCCCTGGTCACCATCTTGGAACTCATGTCTCAAGGCCAGCACCAGTGGGGCCCACAGCAGGGTGCAGGCTGGCAGGGGTCTGTGGAGCCAGGCTGGGCTGCACTAGCAGGGAGAGGGGGGAGCTGTCCTGGCTCCACAGAGCCCCTGCTGGCTGGGACCCTGTACCCCTGCCACCCTGCTCTGGGCCCTGCTGGCACTGGCCCTGTGCTCCCATACCCACTCATTCCCAGTGCTGCAGTACCGGTGGGAGGCAGCGCACAACGCTGACCCCTGCTCACTGGCAGGGAAGGAGAAGGTGCAGAGCATAGGGAAAAGCAACCCCTCCCTCTCCCTGTGGCCTGTGCTCCCTGCTGCAGTCGCTCACAGCCCATGCAAGACTGTCCTGAGCAGGCACAGGCAACCCTACGTGGGCTGTGAGCAGCTGCAGTGTGGGGTGCCAGCCACAGGGCGGGTGCAGGGCTGCTTTTCACCCCGCACTCAGCACCAACTTGTAACCCACTCCTGCTGCCAGCCTGGGCCCTGTGACAGCTCCGGGCTCACCCGTTGGGGCTGTGCTGCGGTGGCAGCAGCTGTGGCCCCCCTGCTTGCCATTCAGTGCTGGCAGCTGCTGCCTGCCCAGAGCTCATGCGTTGGGCAGCACAGATGCGGCAGTAGCAGCCTCACCGTAGCCTACCATGGCGTGAGCTCCAGGCAGGCAGCAGCAGCCAATGCTGCCCAGCATGGCAAGTGTGGGGGCTGCAGCTCCTGCTGCCATGGCGCAGCCCCAGTGGACGAGCCAGGAGTCTAATGTGGGGCAGGGTTACAACTGGTGCTGAGTGTGGGGGAAATGCAATTCCTCACCCACCCTATGGCTGGTGCCCTGAGCTGCAGCTGCTCACAGCCTACGTAAGGCTGCCTGTGCCTGCTCAGGACAGCCCCACGCAGGCTGCGAGCGAGGGGCTGCTTTTTCCCACGCTCTGCACTAGCTCCTTCCCTGCCCTTCCCCCCACCCCCTTACTTGAGTTTCCTATGCTGGGGCAGGCACATGGTCCCAGGCCAGAAGCCCCAGCAGGAGCCCACTAAGGATTCCCTTGGGTCCTACTGCCTCTAGTTCCTGTCATTTTTGACAGGAACCAAGGACAGATACATTTTAATTTTCAAAATTTTTTTTAGGGGCCCTGCAGGCTGGATAGAATTGCATCGTGGGCCGTATTTCATCCACCTCTGGTCTAAGTCTTTTCTTCAGGCCTGGCTGTCCTAGGGTTCTTTCCGGAGGAAAGTTCCACCCCCCCAGGAATAATCTCCCTCAAATCCAAGCTCTCTTTGCCTGATGTCTGTTCTCACCCACCTTGTACCTAGGTGGTGTAATAAACCAGATACACTGATGACAAGCCAGTACCCCCACTTTTTCCAGAAAGATAAAACACATGTGCTAAGAGGGTGGAGGGGTTCAAGCAAATAACAACACCAGTCTCTTACCATACTTTCCCCTTTTTTATGCCTATGAACTAGGCCTCCAAAGTTAAATGGCTGCTCAGGAAGCTGCATGGTCAAGAGGACAAATGCTAGAAAATGGAACTGCTGTGATCTGTGGTATCACTGTTCATTTTAAAATAAGGTTTAACTAAGGAAACCAACTCTTAACTTCAGACAAACAATAGGTGTCCACGCTGCTTGAGCTCCTGCTTTGTGTCTCCCCCTCCATGGATCTGGCCTACAATTCTGTGGGGCACACAGAGACATCCAGTGGCTGAATAAAACAGGGACCAACCAAAGGATTATGGGGTGTAAAGAGAGGCAAGGATTTTTTGGGGTGATACTGTTTATTGGACCAACTGTATAGCTAGGATAAGGTTAAAGTTAAACAAGCTTTCAAAAAGCATCATGCTTCAGAGACACCTGCTTCTAAATCCGGCTCTGACAATGATTTGTTGTTAGTCCTTGAATAATTACATTTACTCTCACAAGGCTTCTCATTTCATAACATAGGGATTAAGGCATTTACTTAGTTCATAACTTTTTATGAGATATAATATAAATAAATGTATAGGTAATGTGTATGAATATAAACATACAATATTTATCTGTCTATTCATTATGTATACATACACATGTATGTGTTACCTATATATAAATATGTCTATATACAATTAAATATATTTATGTATGTATTTTGTATACTTAAAATGTATACATGTCTATATATTCGTGTGTATATATACAGAAGGCATTTCAGGCATGAAGGGGTAATTCAAACTACACACACACACACACACACACACACACACACACACACACGTATATATATATATATAAAGCTTGTCTATAAGCCTCTCAACCACACAGTCTGTCCAATAAAAATATTGCCCACTAAAATCCTTGCCTCATCTTCCTGGATCATCATGGCTACAACATCACTCCAACAACTCTACCAAAACCCAGGTAAACAGATATTTTGCATCTTTCTACTAGACTGGTACAAAGATATCATGGAAAACATTAGGTGAAAATACAGAGAACCGTATTAATCCTTTAAATATAATGATATTGCCAAAGTCACTAGTTATTGCCGCTATTTTTATAACCATGGGCAGTAATACAAGTCAGACTAATCATCATCTTTAGTATAATGCAAATGAGTGACTACATCTTACAAAACCACCTCCAAATACCTGGCTATACAAGGCAGCACACTGTAGCATTCCACAACAATCTGCTCTTCCCTGGAAATTGTAGATTGTTAGCGCTCATCCTAATGAAGTGCTTTATTGTTCAGAGCTGCCTCTCATTACATTATCTTGAAACATAAACCAATGCCTATTCCATTAATTCTGCCATATTGAGGGGGGAGTATGAGAGCAAGTGACCAAGATCTATAGAACAAACCTCTATTACAGAGTCCCAAAAACAACCTGGTTAAAACACCCAAAAAACCAAGAACAATGAAAAATCCCACCCACCTCCAAAATGCAGGGGGCATTCTAGATGCTAATCTTTAGTTAAAGCTTGAGCAGATTTGCAGTTTAAACTTTGAACACATTATAAAATAGTTGCGTGTGTCAGAAAAGGGCCTCAGCCTGTGTTTCCATGCAGCTCCCTCTGTAGCATGCTCCCCTCCCCACCCTAGCTAATAAGCTATACAACAATATAACCATTCTCTGGTCATTTTACATGTAAAATGTATTTACTGATACACTTTCTACATATTAGCACATGGGAAAGTTCAGTATGGCTCAATAACCAGCCAGTTTCCCTGAAGGTTTCTACGGAATCTAAAAGCTACACAACCTTACGTTCGCTTGCTGAATCAAGTTTATAAATTTCTTTATTCTTCCTTACTTAAGCAAGTAGATCCACAAATTAGAGTGACAGAATGAAGGCCAGTTGAAATTCCCCCCTCCTCCCCTTTGCATGCTTCTCCATATAGTGTCTGTTACTACACTATCTGAATATGTATAGATAAGGTTTAAAAGCTGCAACACCTATTTTACATAATATACCAGTACTCATTCGGGTCTGTAGCTGGAGAACTCTATTCCCCAGAAATGACAGGAAATTACTGGGGGGGTGGGAAGAAGACTAAGGAAAACTGAAATAATCCCCATGCAAATCACCAAACTGGGTTTGAGATGCAAAGGGATTTAATTCATCAATTTGTACAGATTAGGCAAAACTGAAATTCATTGCATTAAGAGCTCCTATTTATGTCTTAAAACCGTTCTTGGCTGGGAGCCATTAGGCACTTGTAAAAGACTAGAATTATTGGTGTTTGATGGGTTCTCCTGAAAGGAATGCGAGAGGGAAAATGGCAGATTTGAGTCATTAGGATCATTTTCTGTTAACTCCTGTATTTTATAAAAATATACTTTTAGAAGCACAAATAGACTACAAATTGCCTAACTAGCACCTAGAACAATTTCAGGCCATTTTCACTTTCACTAAGTACCCTTTTAAGCAGCCCTACAATTTATTAACGTTCTTCTTTAGTTACATTGACATGCACGCTGGAGGACTTATTTCAAAGATTGTTTTGTTTGTCCTGCCACAAGGATGGCCAACTATTCCTCACTGGTGGGAAAACAGCAATTATGTAACACTAGGCTAGCCCCACTCCTCACTTCTGAGTACAGGCAACCCCCACTTAGTGCTCTTTACTGGTTCCTGAAATACCAAGCATTAAGCAAAACGAGCGTTAAGAGAAACTGAAAGTATTTAATGACCCAAGATGGCAACCGTGAGCAATATAACGAAATTTGCTGAGTGCTAAGTGAAATCACGTATCAATTTTAAATGAGCGTTATAGTGAAATAGCACTAAGTGAAGCAGCGTTAAGCGGGGGTTGCCTGTAGTGTAAGTGGACTGAATTTTCATGCAAAGGAAGAACTAGCAATACACTGATTTAAGGCATTATATACAGAGCAGATTTTGCACAAAGCCTTTTCGTACAACTGCTGCTAATTTACCTAAAAATCAACTTCTAGAGCCCCTTGCTGTTCTTCATCTTAGCCTTCCTTTTTGTTGGTACCTCACTGCATCAGATACAATACACTGCCTACCAGGAAATCAAACTGCTAGATTACTCAAACAAACATCCTTAGTCTAACTGCACAGTTTCTCAAGTCGACTAATCATCTCTTCTTGGTATGCTTTTAATTAACAGATGCAATCCAAGCCCAGGCATATAACTATAAATGCAAGTTCTTTGATTCTTACCTTGCCTGGGATGGAGGTAAGAAGTGCCATACTGGGTCAGACCAATGGTCCATTTAGGCCATCTATTCCATCTCTAACAGTGGCAGGTGTGGATGATTTAGAGGAAGAGCACTGAATGGGATACATCTAGAGTGTTCTATCCCCTATTAATTTATCCTCCTGAGCATCCACCATTATTGGTTTAGAGATGCCAGAGGAAACATCTCCAACTGATCTGTTCAACAGTTATTAACAGATCTATCATTCATGAATTTGTTTAGTCCCTTCTTGAACCTGGCTGTCCTATCTGCCGTTACTACCTCCTGTGGCAATGAATTCCATCAGCAAAAAAAGTACTTTATTTCAGTATGGTAACTGCTCCATGCCCCTTTTCATTTTGGCTGCCCTTCTCTGTACCTTATCCAAATCAACTACACCATCTTGAAATGTGGAGACCAGAACTATACACAGTATTCAAGATATGGGCACACCATGGATTTGTATAATGTCAGGATGTTGTTCTCCATTTTGTTTTTATCCTCTTCTTAATGATGCCCAACATTTTATTAACTTTTTTGGTTACCATTGCATATTGAGCTGAGACTTTTAGAGAACTATCTACAAGATCTCTTTTTTGAGTCAGAACAGCTAGTTCAGAATCTGGCATTGTGTACATACAGTTGAGTTTCTTTTTCCCAAGGTATATTACTTTGCACATGTTGACACAAAGTCTTCTACCATTTTTTTGCCCAATCACTTAGCTTGGCAAGATCATTTTGCAGCTCCTCTCTTAGCTTGGAATTTGATTACCCAGAATAATTTGGTATCATCTGAAACTGGTAGATGTTCAGCAAAATCTCCATTTCTAGATCCTTTTGAATTGATGTGGGGTCCCACTTTTTACCTCCCCCCATTCCAAAAAGTAATATTTTAGCCTTACCCCGCTTTGCTTCCTATCTTTTAACCAGCTCTCAGTTCAAAACAGAACCTTCCCTCCAATCCCAGGGAAACTCAGATTTTTTTAAAGCCTTTGAGGAATCCTGTCAAGAGTATTCCTGAAGTTCAAATATATGATGCCAAAAATACATTATGACAACTGGATCTGGACATGTGTCTGTGTAGTCTGATAAATATGAAACACAGCCACCTACAAGACCTCTCTGCAATTCAGCAAGACACCCCAGGTATCCAACCAATGTAAAGTAAATTAATTAATTAATATTAATGATAATATCCAAAACTATTTTACCCAGGCAAGTGTACTAGTTAGTATACTTCTTCAGTTTACCATCAATTTCATTTCATCTTCTGGAACTGGAAGATTCAACTAATGGGACTAGAAAATAACTAGAACTAAAGGGTCCAATCTTGCAAAGCTTCTCACCTGCCAAAAATAAGAATGCATAAAAATTCTGGTAATTTCAGAGGGACTAGGACAGGTATACATTTCAGCTCATAGGTAAGTGTGTGTATACAACCATGGTGTCTATATCTAATTTCTTATGCCAAGTTTCCTTTCCATGACTAGCAGCTTTAAAGAGGACATCAATTCTAGTTATGCCTTCCTTAAGGCTCCTTTACATTATTACAATGGTGGAGACTTAAATGTACAGTATATTTAGATGAGTATAAAAAGAGTTCTTTGAAAAATGCATGAGCCAGCACATTTTTAGTAAAAGAAAAATGAAATCTTCTTGCAGACAAGCTAAGTGGTGCTTAAAGATGTTAACTCCTCAACAGGCTCCCTCAACCAGGTAACACCAATTAAATCTATTCATTTGATCATACCTAGACAAGTACTTAAACTCTCTAGGCCTGATTCTCATTAAGTGAGAGTTACCATATTTATCAGAAGTAGACTTAAAGACAGACTAAACAGATGGCTGCTTACTTACGCCACTTTACAAAATTCAAATGTTCTCCAGCCTTTTATTCTTAGTTTTATGATTTTTCTTCAGATGCAAAGACATTTTATATCAAAGCTAAACTCAAACTGGCTAAACATTTGAAACTAAGATTTGTAGGAAATCCTCCAGTGAAAATTAGTGGAAGTTTAGATACTTCTAAAAGTCAAACCAACATGGAAAAAGCAAAGTAAACCACTCTTCATTGCTGATAAATGAGCAAAAATGAGTTAAAAAAAAACTAAGAAAAAACCAACAACTTTGCAGTTCACTTATGAGACATCCTGATTGTGATACTGGGGCAACCATTCCCAGGGCCTTGCATCAGTTCCTGTTCTATGTGCTTTTCAGGGCAGAGAACTGCTTGCAGTCTTAGTGGCCTCAAAGATGGAGGAATTTTGTATGGGACTGAACAGAAACATGTTATTTACATGGTTTTTTAAAAAAAAAAAAACAAACCCACAGGATCAAATCTCATGATTTGAAAAGAAAAAAAAAGAATCTATGACATTCAAGTCTGTTTCACTGTCTTGTTTTCTCCTGACTGAAATCAAAGGTGTTCATTGTGATAGTTAACAGTCCAGTGTGGCTGGGGACCTTTACTCCTCACCTGAAATGTTGCTTACAGGGGATCCCCCTTCTAGGACTAGGCAAAAGCTCTCAGGCATGAGTCCCTCCAGCATATGCTCTTCTTGGCAGTCTGCCAGAATCCATAACCAATGAGCTTAAGATCATGATGCAAGATCATTTTTGGCTTTTTTCTTTTAATTCTTGACAAAATGTTAATGTCGTTACTAATATTTCTGTAGGCAGCAGGAATGCCTCTTATGCACTGTTTTCCCTTTCTCTTTCCCCTACTTTAAAAACACTTGCAATTTTCAATTTTGTATTAATAATACTAAAAAAAAACCAAATCACACTAGTGCAAGCTGAAGCTATGCTGAATTCTTTGACATCCCTGCTCCAGAATTATGAAAATGGAGGGAAGAAAAAGTACTAATTGGATGCCAATTAGTGATTGTCAAGTTGGGTGCAGCAGGTTTTATTGACCTACATTATTTATGGGTTGTCCTCCATCAGCTTCATAGCAACTAATCTGATAATGTAACAAGAGGAAGAGAAAAAAAAGTATTTTAAAGCCATAAAACAAATCTTTAGCTAAGAATGACTGGTACAACCAGATCTCAGCTTCAAAAGAAAAGAACTTAAGTCTTTCAAAACAATAGTTTTCTGCTACAAAGAAAGGACTTTGCAGACAAGGAAAATCAGAAAACAATCAAACAAGATTGTTTTCAATAAAGTGTGGTCCTGGGCATCTGAAATTATTTCTCCGAGTGGCAACGAAAAGGGAAAAACAGGAGATGAGATACAACTTTACACAACAACACAGGAATGCATGAACTGTAGATAGGAGAGCTGTTTCCTTTCATCTCCAAACCACTGAACAGAATCAAGTAGTAAGCAAAGGGGTGTTTTTAGATTGGAGAGGCACCACACTGCTCAGTCTGTGCTCCTATCTGTGTGCTTTTGACACCAAAACTAGGGATAACGCTATTCAGTTCAACAAAATCAAGCAATGGAAAAAGAGTGTTCAAAAGAAAAAAAGCCAAAATATAACTGCTGTATTTGTCAAGCAGCTGTGTGTTGCCTCCACCTTGTCTTACAACCTAGAACAAATTGTTTTTACTGAACTTGCTTCTGGTTCCTCCCAACTTCTGCCAAGCCCACACCTCTAAGTGCCTGTGGTATAGGGGAAGAGGGGGAGAAAACACCACCACAGCAGACCTCTGTGCACTCAGTGCAGAAACATTTACAACAAGAACCTGGCAGATCGTCCCCTCCTTGTCCTCAGGAAGAACAAAACAAAGCATCACATTTATTTGTTGTTCCTGTGCCAGACTGCGACATGCAAACAGTCACACTGAAGGAAGCAAGGCTTTGGCAGCAAAGTAGCTCTCACTGCTTGTCTGTTCTGCAAAAGAAATCTTGTGTATTTGTGTATGTGTGTATGTATTTATTTGGGCAGGGAAAGAAGATGAAGTAATGAATTTTTTTTCCTTGGGCCAATTAACATTCCCTTGGAGGTTTCTAATTAAACTGAGTGTCTGCCCAACAAAGAATTTAAGTCTAGGAGGTTGCCCATCACACCTCCTTAAAACACACACACACACACACACACACACACCCCCCCTCCCAGATAAAGTCTATTTATTATCTACTCAAGAGACTTTCTGGGATTCCTCTCCCTTAGCCTCACCATAGCTTGAAAGTCTTTTTCTTATCTGTCTGACAGGTTCACACAATGCTTAATTGACTTGCCTGGGGTCTTGTTTTTTTATTTCTTTGAGGGAAGTGCGGGTGGAGGGGGAGACACTGCTCTTTTTGTTTGCAATGAAAAGAATCTCGTAATAATCTTCTCCATTAGAAACTGTGACCCCCTAGAAGATATTGTGGAGACATCTTTTTCCTTAGTGCAGAGAGTGGGAGCTGGGAAAAATGCAACGCTGAATTTGGACTAAAGATTTTTTTTTTTTAAATTATCTAGGGGGAAAAAAAGCCCCCTCCCACCCCTCTGAATCATATCACACCTTGAACTTTTTGCTGTTGTGGTTGGACTTCCCAGACTAAGGAAACTGCAAATGTTCATTCTTCCTTGAATGCCAGACAAACTGAGGGCTGCAAAATGGTTTCCTTACAGATTAAGTAGCTTTAACTGAGCTCCTGATCACTGACAAACTCATACAAATTCAATATAAAATTTAGCTTTATATGAAGCTTTCATAACCCAGGAATGTCAAAGGGATTTGGGAGAAAATGGTGATTAAGTAAATATGGGTGATGAAGGCCAACAGAGCCACAGTTACAAAGGCAGCAGTACCTTCATAAGCTTTCGGTCAGTACAGCGAGAAGATGAATTTAAGTAATGACAAGAAGTGTATCTTCTATGACTATAAAGTATCATAGGATATGTATCTCCTGCCCAAGATGGCAAGAGGAACCTCAGCCTAATTACATTTCCTCCCTAGAGCACTTTCCTGGTAACCTAAATCCTGAGGGTGGACCCATGTGAGGGTGTTCCTAGTCTAGCCATAAATATTACCTGGAGATGATATAAATGAATGAGCACAGATGGATCTAGTTGGAGTACACAGGTGCACTTGCACCCCCTTTGATTCCTGCTCCATCTAAATCAGGGATAGGCAAAATGCAGCCTGTGAGCCAGCTGTGGCCTGCCAGGCCATTCTATCTGGCCCATGGGGCCCCTAGAAAATTTATTAAATTAATATACATCTGCCCATGGCTGCCTGTCAGGCAGCCCTCGATTGTTTGCCAGAACTTGGTAAGTGGCCCTCCACCTGAAATAATTGCCTGCCCCGATCTAAATTTTAAATCCAACTGCCTGGAACTCACAGCAGCATTTCTAGTCAGGCAGTGCTGAGAGAGTCAAATGACTTCCAGGCTCTTTATAATCTACCTACGCTCTTCTAAACGTGTAATTCTACAGGTATTAAATGACCCTCTCCTTTTTAAATGGTCTTGATGTTCCACTGATCAAGCTAGCTTTTGCTCTGCTGTTTATTAGCTGCTCCTTTTCACAGCCCTGCAGATGGCTTTCAACTCATTCCATTGAAGCTATGTTTGTTTTTGCTTCAATCTTAAACTGAATAATACAGCCCTAGGCCCCTACCACATAAATAAAACTTTTAGTTTATTTTTAACTGGAGAAAAATATGCAAGTATTGCTTTTCCTAGTCCCTCCATTTCCCAGTTAGGGCATGAGTCTAACTTCCAGTCAGTGGGAAGCTGGACCAGGGCTGCACAAATGGAAGCTGCATCCTCACTGCAACCACTTCTCCCTTTCTATCCCCTTCCCTCCTTCTCCCAGGTGCAGCAGTGCAGAGCAAGTACAGCTTCCAGCTGTCCAGTCCTGGCTCAGCTCCCCACCAGCTGGAAGCTGCATTTGTGCTGTAGCTAGGGAGCAGGGGGAGGGGAGATACAGGACAGGGGACAAGCAGTGTCAATGAGACTGCAGCTCCAGGCCCAGCACTGGGTGCAGGCAGAGGCAAAGCTTTTGTGCTCTGTGGGCCAGATCTGACCCACAGGCCATATGTTGGTAACCCCAAGAAATAATCTGATAAGTGTCCCTTCCTCAACCTGTTGGTAGTATTTTGAAGGGGTTGGACTTATGGGATGGATGATTGGAGAAGCTGTGGGCATCTGTTGGCATTCAGAAATTTGGTTATTTCTGCATGCCCATGGGTCTGCCCAGCCCTGCAAAGCTTGCCACTGATGGAATCAACTGCAGGACACTCTGAACAGAAATGTGAAGAATTCAGGTTCTTACAGTTCTTTCCAAAGCAAGGGTTGATCTGGTCTGTAAATTAGCCATTTAATGAAAGAATAAGGCCTTGCTTGTGCAACTGATGTTCATTAAATACCTTTCATCTCTCTCTGTGGTACTAGCTTTAAATTTCCCTAATTAGATAACAGAGAAACTAAAGGAGAAACTGAACTGCTAGATGTGGGGGCCAAGTAGAGTTGGCAGGGCTGTGGCCAAGAGCCCAGACGGCAGGTGGAGAATTTTGACCAATGGAGCAGAATTAGGCACAGACACGTATTGGTTAAATTGAGATGGCTTTACTTACACTGTCGGAGTACACAGACTCACACTGCCGACGTACACAGCATAGGCACTTCCGTTATAGTTGCACTGGGTAAATGGTTTTTCTTACACTGTCGAAGTACACAGACTCGCACTGTCAATGTACACAGTGCAGGCACTTCCGTTATATTTGCACCGGGTAGAGCTCTGAACAACACATAGGATATTTTCAAGCATGCAGGGCACGGGGTACGTCGGGACAGTCGGCGACTGGGTGATCAGTCCGCCAAGTTTACTCCAAGATGCACGCAGAGTTCTCCAACTTGGGCGGTAACTGCTTTTGCTTTTATACAGCTAGCAAGCCAATTGCTAGTCGCCAGGTAGAAATAATTTATAACAAGCCAATGGGTGGTATCACTCAAACAATGCAATTGCTAAGCTTGACGGGAACTGTTCACTGCACCGGCGTTTTCTCACCATACCGAGGAATTCCGTCGCGCCGAGGAATCTTGTGCCAAGAAATTCCACTGTGCTGAGGCATTTTTAACTACTGAGTACTGACACTAGACGGATACATTCAAAATTTAAAACTCATTTCCACATTTTGCTGGTACCAAATTTTGTCTCTTCTGCATGTTAATGTTTTTGACACTCAGTTTTCCTATGGTCTCCTCTCATGGCTGTTCTTATTTTTCAACATAACTCTATTCTGAACTGAAATGCTTATCCAAAAAAAACTTTTCTGAGGACCAGAGGCAATGGACAATCCTGTTTAATGTCCTATACTCCGAGAGAGATCAGGCTACATTATACCAAATATTCCTTTAAAAAAAAAAAAAGTTCCTCGATGGGTATTATAATAGAAAATGGGCATTAAAGTTTCCTTTCCTACTGAGGCTTTTTACACATAAATTACAACAAAGTGCTTTGAGATCCTTTGGTGAAAATGTTCAAGTGCAACAAATTATAATTCTGAAATTAATGATTGGGCATATCTCAATAGACATAAAATTTATCACCCATTATACATTAATATATTATAATTAATTCTCTTTAGGACTAATGCAGGCTTGGCCTGGAACCAAAGCAGCTGTCTTGGGGGATTCTCTGCATGGTATTCCCACTTAAATACACTAGAAGCAGACACTTATCCACTTTTAGGCCTTTTATAATGTTTGCATGGACAAAAATAGAGAAAGAGGCTAAGACGGGGGTGTGGAGGAGAAAAGAATAAAAACAAAAAAAGAAATGCAGCCTGGAAGTCAGAAAAAGCGAGTTTCCCGCAGCACAGCTCCAGGGGTGCTTTCTGAGCCTCTCAATAGTGATTTCAAAGAGCTGACGCTTACTGGAGGAAACCAGGCTAAAGAGATTATCTGAGTTTGCAATTGTATATTGGTTTGGTTATTTTACATGCTGCTTCTGATGCCCATTTCTATTCCAGAGACAGCTAAAAATCTCAGCTTTGTTTGCTACAGCTCAGAGAAGGGGATGCAAGAAGGCAGCTTTTAATTGATACTTTAATGATAAATGGGAAAGTACTAAACATTTTAAGTCTAGTATGTTTGGCCTTATTCTGTGGAAGTATCAAATCTGTATCATTCAAGGTTCCATTTAACCTTGGCATTATACAATCTTTCAGAGTTGAGACCAGAATCCTTGGATTAGCAAAGAGTCTGGATCCTTTTATGCCCTTGTTGATACTGCTGGATCACATGTGCAGTCCATTTTCTTAGACCACAGTTTCTAGTGAACTGTCAAAAAGCTATCAAGTTAGACAGACAGCATGACCAGAACAATGGATTTCATTGATCCACTTGTCAGACTGTTTGGCATAAAAGGGTTAAACAAGACACCATTGTTCTGCAAGTTCAACCACTCACTAATGTGATGGATCATCACCACAGTCCAAAAGGTTCACCATGTACTTAACAGAGACCACTATGAGATTCAGTTTAGTGTCTGTGAGCAAGAAATCATAAAACTAGAATCCACAAGTAATATCAGCGTTAATGCCTGTGAATGGAAAGGAGGCCATCTCAACATAAAGCAGCAATATAAAAAACTTTCTTGACCCTTGCCAATCCAGGTACAGACTGTCAGAGCACCACATAGAAAACACAGAAGGCGTGTTAAAATAATGAACATGTTGGAAATTAATATCAGAAGTCCATGTAGATACTGTTAGATCTATCAACTGCCTTAAGTACCATTGCCATGGGGATCTGATGACTGTTCTGGAGGACTGCAGTGGGATAAGACTGTGGGATAAGGGTAGCTCTTCCTTCCTTGCTGATTGTTTCAGGAGAATGGTTTTGAATCAGGCCAAAAGGCAGGTTAACACATTGTGGTAATAATACAACTCATGCTCACTCTGTTTCTTATATTATCCAGCCTTTCGGTGAAATCAGGAGATGGATGAGAAGTTGACTGAAACGCTATTGTGGATACAATTGGGGAAATGGTAAACTGAGGAGTCAAAGAAATGATATGTTAAAAAAAATATTACTTGCTCTGCCTCCTGAGGGTGTATGCCCATGCCCAGTTATCAGAGCTTGCAACGTAGATGTATTATTGCAGACTCAGATACTATCATATAGCAGTCCTAACCATAAAGGTTTTCTTCATCTTCATCTAGGGAATATGACTTTTTTTGTTTGGATGCAGATCCTGCATAAAAATCTATGCTAATTTGCTATGATATCCTGCAAGGGGCTATACCTTAAATCAAGCCTGAAAATGAAACAGATGCAGTGCCTCACTTAAGTTATGGATCTCACTAGCAACATATGACACTCAAGCATGCAGAGGTCTGCATTAGGTTCTCAATGCATCTCGTCAACTCCATCATTGCCTTTCCCCACTTTCCTGCCATGCTATAATGTAATCAATGATACGATAGGGAGGCAGATATCATCGGCACTTAACAAAACTCTTGAAGACGGGGATGTATGCACAGCACAGGGTTTCTCTTCCCCTATACCAGGGGTGGGCAAAATATGGACCATGGGCTGGATCCATTCCAGAGGCCATTCTATCTGTCCTGAGGAGCCCCTAAAAATGTAGAAATTTAGTATTTCTCTGCCCCTGGTTCCAGTCAAAAAGGACAGGAACAAAGGGCAGTAGAACCCAGGGGAAGCCCAGATGGCTCCAACAAAAGTGGGGCCTGCCCAGCCCTGCCTTGCCAGCCAGAAGCCTTGGCCCAGGAGCACATGGCTGCCCCACACCAGAACTGCAGGTAAGTGGTGGGGGAGAAGGGTGGGGGGGACCCTGGGCAGGGAAGGAGCATGGGGGGGTGGGAGGAGGGGAAAATGGCCCCTTCTCCATTCCATGGCTGGTGCCCTGTGCTGCAGCTGCTCACAACCCATGTGGGGCTGCCTGTGCCTGCTCCAGACAGCCTTGCAGGCTGCAAGTGGCTGCAGCAGGGAATGCCAGCCATGGGGCAGGGGAGGGGCCACTTTTCCCCACATGCTCAGCTTTTCCCTGGTCTTCTTCCCTGCACGGAAAAAAGTGGCCCATGGCCGGCGCTCCCTGCTGCAGGTGTTCACAGCCTGCATGGGGCTGTCCAGAGCAAGCACAGGCAGCCTCAGGCCGGCTGTAAGCGGCTGCAGCGTAGGGCACCAGGCATGGGGCAGGCAAGGGACTCCTTTTCCCCACCCTGCACGCTCAACACCACCTTGTAACCTGGCCCCACTGCCAGGTTGTCAATGGGGCCAGGGTACAAGCTAGTGCTGAGTGCAGGGAAGAACGGCCCCTCACTTGCCATGTGGCTGGTGCCCCGCTTGCAGCCCGTGTGCGGCTGCCTGTGCCTGCTCCAGACAGCCCCCTGTGGGCTGCGAGCAGCTCCAGCAGGGAGTGCTGGCCATGGGGTGCGCAAGGGGTTACTTTTCCCTGTGCTCAGCACCAGTTTCTTCCCTGTCAACGAGCAGGGGGTCAAGGCTGCATGCTGCCCCCTGCCTGTACTGTGGGGCTGGGGGACACTGGGTTCACACCAGTGGGAGGAGAGCCAGTGGGAGCACGAGGCCCGCAACGGTGCCCTGGGGCCAGCACCAGCGGGACCCAGAGCAAGGCCACAGGGGTATAGGGTCTCAGTCAGCAGGGGCTCTATGAAGCTGGGTCAGCTACCCCCTCTCCCTGCTGGTGCAGCCCAGCCCAGCTCCACAGACCCCTGCCAGCCTGCGCCCCACGTTGGGCCCCACCGGTGCTGGCCCTGGGACATTGGTCCCAAGACATTGGGACATTGGTCCCAAGATGACGACCAAGGGGTGGGGCACCTGTCAAGGGGCAGGGCTACCCATGCAGCCCTCTACAGCCTGCCAAAACGGGGTAAGCGGCCCTCCGCCCGAAATAATTGTCCACCCCTGCCCTACACCCTGTTGTGTCATACCCACTTTTGGTATTGACTTGTGGCCCTTAGGTGTGAGGCCCAGTCAGGACCACAGGCACTGGGCCTCCCTGCAATCAATCTGTTTATTCCCTACAAGTCAGCTATGTGTTCCCCTCTCACGGGTTTTCCCATCTTGGTTAAATGGTCTATGTTCTCTTAGTCTGTCACCTCTCAGTTTACCGATTATGCTCAGCTAACTCCGATATGCTATTTGTTAAATAAGTCCTGCTGCCATAGCCTCTTTCTTAGCTAGTCGCTGTTCATCAATAAGGTCATGACACCTTGGCTTTTCACTTCCTGCCTTGGACACCACCGTTTGGAGTTTTAAGATTGTAATTATGTGAAGTTGATATAGTTAAGCAGGACTGCCCTGCACTTTCTTCCTAAACTACTACACCTTTCAATTCAATTCAGCTGTGGCACAGACTCTGAATTCCTTAATCCTCTGGCACAAATCTTCCTTTATAGCCACTTTGGTTTAATTTCACTGATAATTTTTTTTGATTTGAGTTATTAGTCTGATCTTCATGGTACTACATTTTTTAATTTATGGCAAAAAGATGAAGAGGCCGAGATAGGACTTTAAGACCTGTAGTAATGCCATCCACAGTTTCTTCAGAACAAGATCATATTTCTGTGCATCTTTTTGACAATGTAAAAATAATAAATAAACAAACAGACCTTCCCTGCAACATCTGTTCCTGGAAGCTGAACATCACAAAAACCATGCAGACTGCTTTGCTTAGTTCGCACTTAAAAAAATATAAACATCATAATATGCTGCATGTCACAATTAAGTAAAATGCAATATACCCTTTTCTGCATCCTTTTCCTTATCTGCAGCTAAAAAACATTCAGCATCAAAAGAAACACCTTAATAAAGTCTCCTCTTTCCTTTTAATTTCACTTTTAGAAGACCCTATTATATTTGCTTTGCTTTTTGATCAAGAAATTTCTAGTTTTAAACCTTACATCTGCTAAAGTTAATAAATCTCACAATATCCACCTATTGTGCTCCTTACTTCTCTCTCCCCCTCTCTGTGCCCATGCATGTTCTGAGAGCAGTGCTATTATTATTTGTGACATTGCTAACACTCTTGCTGCCTGTTCAGACATTTTATGATTCATGGCCGCATTCCAAAGCACAATGTTAAAGGGTTTAATGGTTGTGGCTGAAAACATTTTATATATCACACATGCCTTGTCTTAATTTTAAATCATTCTCTCTTTATATGCAAAGGTTTATGCCAAAGGATCTGCCTGATTACAGCTCATCACTATGAGCATCAATAACCTTTTGTTCCAGGACTGCCCAACAGTCCTGCACACTCTGAACCAGGAAAACGTCTGACTTACACCCTGAGTTCTGACAGTTTTCTGATTTTAGTTAGCTCTTCCAGGACTGAAAAAATGAACATATTTGACTGGTGTCACTGGGTCAGCAATGACTTGGCAGGTAATTCTATTAAGGTAAAAAGAGAACAGCCATCTACATCTGCCCCACAGCAGGTGTACATCTACATCTGTACCCACAGGTGCGAACCTGCTCTCAGCACCAGCACCTCCTACTGAAGTGAATTTCCAAAATCTGCTTGCAAGGGTATTCCTCAGGCCAGGGGTCTGCAGAGCTGGATCATCCAGTCTTTAGAACTCCTGGAGGGGCCTAGTTTTGTGGGTGAGGCCCACCAATGAAATCTGGCATGCAGAGACTCACTGGGGACATGTAAGCGCAGTAGGGGAAGCGGGGAGAGGAGCAGGTAAGCAATGGCTGCATTAACTCCTGAGGCTCTGCCATTCACCCCGCTGCTAGGGGTGCATCTAGATCCAGTCCCTAAGGAGCCTTGTGGTCTGAATCCAGCCAGGGGACTAAATCAGTTTGACATCTTAGGTGACATGAACGCCTTCTAAGCCGATGTTAATTCTCATTAGTTCCCAAATTGCTGGGGGTAGATGGGAGAGGTGTGTGCAATGGAAGCTAGAGTGACTCTTTTAAAGTGCCAAAGAAATGGTGCAAAGGACTGAGGTGAACCTATATTATGTATTAATGCATTTCAAAACCTAGCTATTATGATTAAAAACCCATTGTCTGAAAAAAAAGTTACAAAACAGCTTAAATAGAGCACACCAGGGAAATGTAGAAAGGGTCCCCTTAGACTTGCAATGCCATATGGCCACTTAAATATTTGTTCTGGAGCTGCAACAAGCAAAGTGATTTCTACCAATGCCTTTTCAGGAGGCAACTGGCACTGAGGAACATCTGTTAACTTCTGTGGAACATCTCTCTGCCGGCTCCAACCTCAACTACTGTCCCCTGAAAAATTTCAAGCGATTGTTCAAATTACACCCATAATCTTTTTGATGTGGTGTGCCCCGGCAGCCTCCAACACACTTCAATCTAAATGAAGAGACCCCCACCTCTGTTTTTGCCTGCCATCTGCCCAGCCTGCCACTGTAAATAATTACACTCACTTCAAAAAGATTGGCCTTGATTATGCAGAGGTGAGGCATAAAAAGGATTATGTCCCCTGACTCAAAAGCTTTGCAGCAGGACTGATCCAAGGTCAGTCGCATACATCTCTTTCCCACAATGCCCAAAGGAGAAGGACTAGCTGATGATGAACAGGAACAGCAGACAGAGCCAATAAACACAGAACAACTCCCTCAACATAGAACTTGTATTAAAAAAGTGCATAAAGAATAAAAGTGTATCCCTGGAGCTTTGGAAATCAGCAGAACATATACTTCAGACATTAATAAACAAAGACTAGCCCCCAAAGAGAAGCTTAAGAACATTTACTTTTAAGAGAGTAGAACATGCTGAAACAAGCCCACCCTGGTGAAGATCTTGTTGAAAAAAACTTCCTGAGGCTTTGTTATTATAATTATTATTATTTCTTTTTAAAAATAATTTAAGAAATATCTCTCACATGAAGGACTTACGTTCGTCTTCCAGCAAAATAAATAAATCAATCAATCGGCCAACAGAACCCGTGGACCAGGGGCTGCCACCTTTGATCTATTTGTACTATAATTGTTCCAATGCAATGCTGTAACATTAGCATCCTTTAAAAATAGCCCAGTTAGAATTCTGCAGGCTACTGATTTAAAGAAATAAACATTAACATTAAAAATGAACATAGTTCATTTGAATCATGTGCAAGAACAAAAGGAAGATGACATTTTCCTAAAATCATGACAGCTGAAGAGTTTGGAGTTTTTTTCCCCCCCACTTAATTTTGGTACTACCTCAGGCTGCAATTCAAGAATTAATGAGATCCATGACCATCACAAGATCAGTGTTGTTTTATTCTTTGCTTGCATCCTCCATCTGTCTCCACCTGCCATCTCTTTTTGCTACTGTGTACTCCCAGGGACATGGTGTTTCTTCCTATGCCATCTAGCACAATGCAGTCCCTGCCTGTGACAGAAGCTCCTATGTACAACTGCAATACACATAAGAAATATGGAAAACATCCTTCATCGGCCAGGCACTTAAAGCACATGTTGCTGAACAGGTAGGGACTTAGGCAGAGAGATGCCCGAGCATGTGCTTAAGGTCTCACCAAGTATAAAAACTAAATATGGAACAACAAAATTGCATTCCAGATCAAGTCCTTGGATGTATGTCATGATGCACAAGACTGGATATCTGTTCCTCTAGTTATGGAAGAGAAGGGAATCATAACATTAGCAAAGGCTGTGCCCATGTCTCAGAGGAGGAAGCAAAGAAGCCTTCAACTGCTCACGAGCAACCCCTTCAGGCTGCAGGGGCCTTGATTATAGCTTCCATGAAGATCTAAGTCAGGGATTTCCAATCTTTTTGAATGTGGGGCCGGATCACAAACTTTATCACCCAGTGGAACGGTGAGCCATATTCAAAGACATCATAGGAAGTGGTATCACATCAGGAAGTGATGTCATGTGATCTTTGACACCAATGAAGTTGTAGGGGTTAACATGGTGCTGGTTGACATGGCACGCATGCCTGGGTTGACATGGTGCTGCAGGAGCCACTTGGCTACAACCGGGTTGACCTGGTGCTGAAGAAATCATAGGGCCAGGCTGGGGTTAACCTGGGGCCCACCCTGCCTGCTGGTGCCATGCCTGGGTTGACATGGTGCTGCAGGACCTGCCTGGGCAAAACTGGGTCGGTACTGCCAGGAAAAACAGCATGCAGGTGAAGGCAGCTTCTCGTGCTGCTGGGGATAGGAGGAGGCCGGCCGGGTCTGCACTGGCCAGCAGAAGTGGCGGCGGAGCTGTGCTGCTTAGGACTGACTGAGGTAGGCTCGTCCTGTCCCGAGCAGCGCATGGCTCTGCCACCGCTTCGCTGGCCGGTGCAGACCTGGCCGGCCTCCTCCTGTCCCCAGCAGAACACCAGAAGTGGCCCCCTCGGGGCCTTGCGCGCAGGTGGCTGCGCCCAGAGAGCCGCAGCGCCAGGGTGGGGGACTTGCTGTGGGGCAGAGCAGGACAGAGGGGCTGGCTGAAAGCTGGTGGGTGAGGAAGCAGGTGCAGGCTGGCAGTGCCAGTGGCTGCTGATTGGCCTCCCATGCAGGGCCGCTCCGGCAGCGCAGGGCATGGGCTCATGTCAGGGCAGGGAAGCAGGGGCAGGAGCACGGGTGCTCCAAGAAATGCATCCTCCCCACCAGCAACCAGATGCAGACCCCCATCCTCAGCTGTGCAGGCTACATTATCAGGACCTGAACTGCCAAGGAGGCTCCTGGATGTAGAGCATCTCTGGGCCAGGCTCCTCGCCTCCTGCCTAGCCCAGCTCCAGCAACCGTGCACTCTGCAGCCCTGGCCCAGCCTCGAGCTCTGCGCAGGAACTTATCCGTGTCTCCATCCATCATGCACATGGGCAGGGCGTGGACCGTGCTGCAGCTCCCCTGGCCACGTGCCAGGAGCGGAGCCAGAGAAGTTGCACGTGCTGTCCTCAGCTCGTCTAATCAGGCATGGCTGGAGCAGCCCCACACCACACAGCCCTCGGGGCAGCGGCGACAGGACCCGACTCACTGATGAGCCCGGCCTCACGGGGTAAGCAGCTCCCCTCCCCTTGCTGCCGGCTGGGGCCCGTGGGCTGGCCCTGCCCACCTTGCCTCGCCTCTGTGGTGGTGGCACTGCTGCCGCAGGCCAGATAAAATGAGTTGGCTGGCCGCATGTTAAACAAGTCTGATCTAAGTAGACACACAACTCCCCTAGTAGACAAATGCATCCTCCTTCACTTTGAGAGGGTACAGATCACTTCCCTTTCTACCCCAGATGCTGCCTGTTCCCTCCACTGCCTTGAAGCCCTGGTGCCACACCAGACACTCATGCCCCCACCCTGTATTAATGCAGAGGAACCATCTCTGCCAACAAACTGACAGAGAATTTCAGTCTTAATAATCATCTTGCTCTGCACTTCAGCTTGATCCAGAGTCCCAGAAGGAAGATTAATCCACTAAGCCTCTGAGCTCCTAGAAATGATACTTGCAGGCAAACAACCATCCTCAGTCATTCCCCTCCTCAGATGATAATCACAAAAATGCCTATATTTGCTTCACTGTGACAAGCTGATTTTAAACCACCGAAGGAGCCCAGGCTTTGTTGCCTTCACAGATAGCACTGTCAAGCCTTCTGCTTTTAATATGCCAATACCCTGCCAATAAACAAACATGGCAGGACATAAAAAGAGGGCTTCCCATGCACTGGTTTAAGGGCCTAATCCTGAGCACTGGGCACTTCCACAGCAAGCTTTGGGCCCAAGGTCACTTGCACAGCAAGAAGGTGAAAGGCCTCTTGATGCTGCTGTATAACTACTTTTTATTGGTTATTCAGCTCCTGACCCAACCTGACAGAAGAATCAGAAGCCACCCAATCTGATTTCAACATTCTTCACTGTTAATTTAGAAAGCTATGAATAGATACTTTGGGCACCATTATGTATCATGGGGAGCCAGTCTACCTTGCAATGGAATCCAAAACCAGTTTCCCCATTACACTGCTAAGACATCACCCTAAAATATCCCCTCCAAAAAAAATCCAATCCCTTGAAGCATCACTTGCCACATCTTATCTCAAGATATATAATTTGTAGGAGCTTTGTGAGGGCTAGGAGATCAGGAAATCAAATGAAAATTTTAAATTCACTGGGGTACTGAAAATGGCAGCAACACATTTATTTTTTTAATTGTCCCAATGATTTCAGAGTTTCACCACAAAATGTGCCTTGACATATATTTTATTTTCGTTCAGGTTTCTGGAATCTGTGCTTACTGGATGGCCCATTAATAAACAAATAAGTGCTAAGCTGCTTGGAAAAGGAGTTATCTTGTTGCTGTGCATTTGTATAGGACATACCCACAATGTGATCCCTATCTGTCATGTACAATAATTAAATATTTCTTGTCAATGAGGAAGGAAAGTGCCTTTTAGTACTTTTCCTCTTCTGGGGGCAAAAATAATATACAAAACACAAACAGTGATAGGTTGCAACTGCTCCATGTTAAAGTACAAAAGGAAGAGATCCACTGAAGGACTGACATCAAAAGGCAGCGGTCGAAAGCCACGAGGGCAAAATGAAACGGTTTGTGTCTAGTTCAGCTAAACCATGTACTAGTCAGGAAACAAGGTAAATGGAAAGGTGATGTGCTTAATGTGGACTGGCAGGGCTTAAGCCCCACTATGGTTTAGTAAAGTTTCCTCTGGATTTCACCATCAATGAATAAGATATCAGAATAAAGCAAATACTGTACTCAGAAAGGGGTGGAAGTAGAAGCAAGAATGGGTGGCACCATGGGCTCCAAGCTGGTTTAAGCTCTACACTGAAATAAATTAATTCGGCTTTAGGTTAAATTCAGCCCTGGCATAATTATATATGCCACTTGATTCCAGAATTAGTAAATCAGCTCCTATTTATCCATCACTGGAGATCAACACCAAGATGACAGAGGCTGCAATTTGAAGGTAGTTTTCAATGGCAAAATAGACATGTAAACTAGGAGTTGAAGGCTGCTATGGACCCAACGGGTTGCTGGAGTAATCCTAATTGGAAAGTACTTGCATATCACCAGTGCAAAGTGAAAATGAACGGACAGAAAGGGGACAGGAGTGGAGATGCTAAAGGCAGAAGTAAAAATTGGTGAGATTTTTTAATTATTTGAGAGCTAAGTCAGCTAGGAAGGGTCTGGAGGGGTAAGGGGCCTTCATCGTTCTAGAAAGGAATACTTGTCCAGTTCTTTCCGAGTGGAACAAAAGGCTTTAAAAGTGATTACGGGTCGAATATTGTGTAAGGCCTCAGAAGTGCACCACTCAGACAGGTCATAAGGGTAAAGTATGAGCTCATAATTTGCTCTAAATTCACTGCTTTGTAAATCACTCAGAATAGTCTTGATTATTTCAACACTTTCCTAATGCTGCTCCAAGGCAGCTTTCACAAACTCACACCCACAGTGTGTTGTCTAAACAATCACTCGTCTTACAGAGAACTAGCTAATCTCTAACACATCCTCCCATGCAATCTGGACTCCTTTTTAATAAAATAAAGTAAAAAAAGCCTGCACTATAACTAATTTCTTTACCCCTTCAAAAATAAAAATCATCTCACCAAGTGCCATACAATTAATGATAAAGACCATACAGCTGGAACAACAGTATAGAACTGAAGATTTTATAACAATCCATAAACCCTTCAGTGTTCAAATTCAATGTTATAAGGAGGCTCTCTTTTCTCCTTGCTTACCTGCTTTTCTTAAAGCTCTCTCAAAATGTTGTCAGTGGACCAAGTTTGTAGTACTGTTGTTTGCTAACTGAAATGCAACACAAAATTCCCTTGTGGGTGATTTTTTCTTTAATATATGTTCAGCATCAGGGTTTTGATACTTAGATGCATTCACTGTGTGACACTGAAGGGGGGAAGGGAAAGAAGATCAACTAAAGCAGAGATAATGACATTTGGAGAAATGAAAAGGAAAGAGTTGCAGAAATAGAAGGTATCCTCTCTTTAGTCAAGGCAAGTCCACATTCCACATGATTCTCCAAAGCTGGGCCACAGACAAGTTGGCACATGGTACCCTGAAGAACAAGCTGGCATTTTTGGCATGAAGGTCTGAAAAAGAGACTGAATCTGGATCCAACTCTTGCTCTCCAGCTGACACCTGACTTTGGACAGAGCTCAACAGGAAGCAAGACATCTGCAAAAAAGCCTGCGACTCCCTGTCTAGGGAACAATGAGAAGCTAATACAGCAGCCTAAATGAGACATGACTCAATTAATGAGAGCTGATGGGGCTAATGACTAAACAGATGGTATTCCTTAAAAAAGGAAAGGGGAAGGGGGAATATAGCTGTAGTAATCAACCTGCTGCAGATTATATGGCAATTGTGAAGGCTTTTTCCTACATAGCTTCAGTGTCACCGACACAAGAGGATTCTGGTGGTTTCAGCTGTTACGCAGAGCAGATTTAAACAAACAAAGTGATCGTGCAAACTTGGCGCAAAAGGTTACCTCCCTGATCCCTGGAAAAAAAATCCCACTTGTGTTAGTGACAATTAGGTTTAGTGCTAGGAGACTTATGGCAAAAAGAGGCTCCTCCATGCCCAGACCCTCTCATAGGCTCATTTTTGGAATGCAGGCACACACCTCTGTCAGACCCTTTACTAGCCACAAGCGTGAAGAATCACCCTCAAAACATCACCTGGAAGAAGGGATCTCTAAATAGCAGCTTATGACACTGACTGTGCTAGCCTGTTGCTCTAACTCAGGGGTTTTTAACCTTTTTAATAAGTGTACCCCTGGGGGACAGGTGCGGAGCAGGGGGGTGTCGCGTGGCTGGACTTGGAGTGGCAGCAGTGCAGGGTGGTGGGTGGCGGCAACACCACTGTGTGAGAGCTTTCGCCTCTCCCTCCTGCGGCCAGCCAGCCAGCCGGACAGCACCTGTATGGCCCACAGGGGGCACCACTTCCTGTGCCCTTGACCCTGCTCCTGGGAGACGGCGGCATGGGGCGGTGGGTGGCGGTGCTCCATTCCCATCCACCCACATGTACCACCTAAAGCCTTCCTAAGTACCCTCGTGGGTATGCGTATCCCCAGTTAACAACCCCTGCTCTAACTCAAGCAGAAAGGCTGTGCCCTGACTGAAGCACCAGCACCACATGCTTCAAGCTCTTGGGTTCTCAAAGAATTAAAAGAATTAAGTAACTTAATTCTGCTTAAACTTGTACACTCTGACAAGCTTAGAGCCTGACTGGCATGGTCCACTGGACTGTCAAGGCAAGTCAATATTAGGTATGGAGGAGGCTTCTTCCTTTGGATGATGTGTCAACTTCAATTATATCTCAACATTTTATAAATGGGTCAAGAGAATACAGTAAACACATATTTTAGAAATCTGAACAAAATAAGTACTTCTAGTTCTGACTAATGGCCTCTTTGAGTGTCACTGTATGTTCATTCAGCTCCTATTCTTTGATTAAGCTGATGTGATCGATACATACAAAGTCACTGAAGCTTCCTGTGGATTAAATATGTCACTGCAGCATGTCTGTTCTGATAACAGGTTTTTTAACAATGGACCCCACAATGGTGTTTGCCAGCAAGACAGGGCTGGTCATATTTTGCTTCATGATGTGCTGTGTTCGACAGGAGGGTTTGATCTGGGATGAACCTTTGATTTTCTCCCATATCTACTGAGATGATACACAGTGGTCTTCCCACACACCACTATCAATCTAATATAGCAGACTAAAGAGAAACTTTTGTATCTTTTCCAGATTCTGGTCATTAAGAAACTGGCTAACAGGACAACAATAGGAAAATAAAGAAAATTAAATTCTCCCTCCCACTACAATTAAAAAAAAAAAAAA
>JAGPOW010001034.1:2252018-2264921 GCA_030014935.1 Caiman crocodilus
AAAAAAAAAAAAAATTAAATGGTGTGCACCTTGCAGTCTGTGCCAACTCACAGAAATTCTTTTCCTCCTATTTTGTGGCACCAGAGATCTGGTGGTCTTCACTGGCATCTGTCACAGCAGACCAGACCCTATCAGTAAATGCCATGTTTCTGTTTTACAACAGACACCTCAGAGCAGGAAGCCATACTAAGCAAACTAAGGAACCTCCATCACCACCCAACAATCACTGAGGTATTACCCGGGGAGTGGGGAGATGGGACAAATTCGCATTTACCTTTGAAGTCCTGTATAAAGAGTATAAACCCCTTCTACAAGTGCAGGGGGGCTTTCAGGACCAGCACATTTGAAAGATTTATAGTTGCTTTGTACAGTAATATTTAGTCAAATGATATTTGAATGGTTGCCATCCACCCCAATTTTTAAATAGTCATTTTGATATGCATCATGGTTAGAGAGACACAAATCTATTTTGAACATAAATGGCCACAGCATTTGCCAGTAGCATATATGATATAGTTGAGTCATTTTCCACTGAAAAAGGAGCTCCTGGTGGATCTGACACTGGCTGGGATTGCTGTTCGTGTGCTGTGCCCATGGGATGTTGAGATGTATGAGCGGTTTACAATGAGCCTTTCAAGACTTCTCCCTCCTTGCGTTACAAGCTTTCAGGGATGAAGCTGCTTGGAGATTTAGAGGAGGACCTTTGGGATTTTGCTCTTAGAGGCTTTTAGTGCTGGCCATCAGGCTCTTCTTGGGGGTGGGATAAAGTGCTTCTACATCTAATCCTGGCTCCTTCCTGACTAAGCAGATGCCAAAAGGACATTTGTTAAGTTCACTAAGGGTGAAGTTTGATGTAAATGAATCTTTAAGAAAAAATAAAACAAATTATGCACCTACATCTCCTGTATGAAGAAGGAAAAAAACAATGAGAAGAGCAATGGAGATGAAAACTGAAGGGAAGAGAAAGAAAGACAGACCAAGGCTGAGATGGGAAGACTGTAAGACATGAACAAGCTGGGAAGGATAGAAAGAATAATAATCACAAGATGTCACTGACTGGAACACGTAGAGAAGACAGATGTGAATGGCTGGGCCTACAGTTGTATGGAATTACCAGCCATGAGGGGCAAGGGGGGAAAAAAGATTCAGGGTCTCATCATGATGCATCTCCTACTGTCCAGGTGTCATTTATTTTTGCAAGGTCTAGCCACCTCCACTGGATCCTTTCCATTGGCCACAAGTAGTACTGGATCCCCACCAAACTGCCATAGTCAGACAGTAAGTATATAGCCATGGAGAGGGAGAAGGTTTGTGTACAGAGACAGAGAGAAAAGGGAAACAGAGTGAAATTGCAGGCTCTGTAATTCAGTGATTTGTTACTGCTTTTGATTTGCTGTGGCAAACAATTAGACAAAAAATTCTCCCTGCTAATGGAGGCAGAATCTTTTCCTTCTGCTATTTTATACCTGTTCATCTGGTACTGTGTGAAGTAGGTTCTGCTTTACCTCCAAGAGCATCTGATGACATGGATGTGGTCAAACCATATTTTGGTTCACACAGAGCTTATGCTCTAGAAATAAATTGTGCCCATAAATCAGGAGCACCATTTCCCCAAATCAAGTCACAGAACACTGCCAGATAAAAATCCCAGCACTCTGTGTATTGCAATGAAAAGAATGATTTACAAACGGACAAAGTCAAAGGCAAAAGGGGTTTTCAGAAGCATGAGAATTAAACTGAAGATACTGGCACAGAATCAACTAATCTTTCAGAGAAAGGCAGATAGTCCTGCAAAATAAATCTGTTCTCTCTTTGTTACAAGACTGTCTGCTATAACTCTCCACTAAAAGCATTACTACAGGAAGGTCCTATTTATAGCTACTTGCCTGACAACTCCTTATCCCTGTCCCTTTAAACTATCAAAATGATTACCCCCATGGAATGTTTTACAATAGGGTTGCAATATAAGTCTTGTAATTTCAAGGAAAAGTACATGCAAGTTAAAATTTAAAATGACTAAAAAAGGGTTACTGAGCTCTTATGAGTGTAAGATATGCACTTCTTTTATTTTAATTTTTCTGGAGCAGATCCAGCCATAGGGCAGATTATCATACTCAAGGCAGAAATATATGAGGGGAAAGCCTATAATTTTTTAAAACCAAATTCAGCATTTGTAACAAGTCCGCAATTGACAACCCTGAAGTCCATGCTCCTCTCTATCCACAGATTAGGTACAATGAAGACAGCTGCAGGGCCACCTCCCCATTGCTGCCCTTATATGGCACCTTTGCCTGACTCCAAGAGCCCACCCAAGGATGAACAAAGTGACATATTTAACTAGAATCCAGGACAACTTTGAATTTAAGATGGCCAGCCCCCTGCTAATTAGATTCTCTACCTGGAAAATGTAGAAGTTTGTTCCATTTTTCAGGTACAGAATCTAATTGGAGGATCATCTTATTGGAATCTTATTAAAGGCTTGCTTTAAATTCAAATACTCCCCTCGCTGATATAGTGGATAAAAAGCAAGAGAGGGGCAGGCAGCCTCCTTGCTCTCTGCGTACCCGCTTCTTCATTCTTCAGCCTGCCCAAACCCTCTTGCCACCTACCCTCCCCCTCTGCCTGCTTCCCTGCTACCTACACCCCTGAGCGCTTCACTTTAATAGTTTAAACAGACAGGGGTAGGGAGTTGTCAGGCAAGTAGCTATAGATAGGGCCTTCTCGCCTGTCATTCTTGCAGAAGCCTCTTCATCCTCCTTCCCCCTTGCTGCCAGATGCTGTTCTGTCTTCATTCTCTCGTGGGGCAAAGAGCACATAGAAGCACAACAGTGTCCTAGGGATGAAGTTGCACCATTGCTGATCAGCCTGGTGGGGGATGGAGTTTCCATACGCTCCATGCCCTAGGAAGGAATAGAGCCAGAGCCAAAGCTGCAACTGATGGTAAAAGGAGGGGGAAGGCAAGGCAGCAGTCTGTGGAAGCAGGTGGGGGGTGGGCAGGTGGCTGTCGTGGCTCTCATTTTGGCCCAAACCCAGATTTGGGGCTGGAGTCAGAAATGCAACAGCTGTCTGCTCCCCCCACCCCCATCTTGTACTTGAGTCGAAGACGAGGGTCCCCCGCTGTCCCCCGTGTTAAATGAGGGTGGGGTGGGGAGGGGATGGACACCCTCATCTCAAAGTCAAGTAAATATAGTAGTACACACTCCATTTTTCTTTAGTCCTTGTTCTAACAATGAGTGTAAGTTGCAAGAATGGCAAACAAGAAGGGAATTCCATGCAATTCCCATACTTGTTACAAAGTGGGACCAGAGAACTGTCTTTCAAACAATGAAACCATTGCTTGTGAGACAGGTAGTTTGTGGATGATTTCCCTTTCCTATCCCATCACCAAAATCAAAGGCTGCACGTTGCAGCCACATTCCCTCTAATCTGGTTTATTTCATAAGCATTCAAGCTGGAACTACACACAATTGGAACATATAAAGGGAAAAAACAATTTGCGGACAATATTCTTATGGCTTGGAGCGGCTGGGAAACAATGGACGCTAGGAACAGATCATTCATATTGCTGAGGGAGAAGTATGTGGATATGGATGCAAAGAATATTAGTCCAAACATAAGTTGTCCCAAGGTATTTACACTCTTAGATAAATACTCAGAATACAAGTTTGCAGTTTGCTCTTGAGCACTCCAGCAAAAGCAGAAATCCAACAAGACAGTTTATTTTTCTTTTGGGGAAGGTGATTAGGAGAAGCAGCAGGACTTCCCCATGTTCCTCTTCTGCTTCCAAACACATCTGAGGACATCTTATGTTCAAAGATTTTTACAAACCTAGTCAGTCACCCCACCTAAGGGCCACCCAAAATCAATAAGTAGTGCAGGATTAATGTACTGAGAGCATTTAGAAAGATCTCTGAAAGAAGGGGTAAACTTACTTGATTGTATGTCATGCTCCACCAAATGAAACTATCAGCAGGAGCTGCAGGGGATGTTTACCTCTGCTAATCCCTTTTCAACTATTCTGTTTCAATAAAATTAGTATACTTCGCTTTTGCCATAAAATCCAAATGTAAACACATCCCCCTATAAAAAACAAAAGCAATAAGCAAGCCAGATGGACCCTAAGTAAAGAGAAGAGAAAAAAATCTCTCAGTTGTCGGATCATGGAAGAAAACTGTTTTGTTATTTACATACATACCGTTCAACTTAAACCTGAATTAAGTGTTGGAGCTTGGAATAGTAAACTATTTAACTTTCATTTCTATCCACAGAAAAAACCTGGTATTAAACAGTCCCACTGGCATCCTGTAAACGGTATTGGCCATAGATTCAAGAGAAGCAAAATGGCAAGTATAGCATATATGGTTACAAAACCAGCAGAACAGAAAAAATGGACCAATTAACAAAACACTTTTCTCATCCAGGTTTAACTCTTCTTAATTCCATAAACTTTAAAAAAAATGTGGTCTTGTGATATTCATTGCAACTTAAATCTTTAAAAATAGCCAAGTGGTAGTCTAAATAAAAAGCTCCATGCTTTCTTGGGTAGGAGGAGTTTGCCTAAATAGATCACTAGATGCATTACATAAAAGGTCTATTTTTGGTTTACAGAGAAAGTGAATAATTATTACTGCTGAATTCCTTGTCATCGCAGCTAACAGAATGTGAGATCTTATTGATGGCTGCGATCCTAGCCTGGTATTGATTCTATACAATACCACTCCCATTTGATTTTGCAAATGGGCAGTGGGGTTTTGAAATTTAAACGAGAATTATCTGAAAGCACCATCCCTCGTCTATGCACTTTCTGATCAGTGATCTTTCTTACAGATGATCACAACGCTCAGTTCCACCTGCCATTTTGTAAACATTTGCTATACATTATATTCAGCACCCTGGAGGAAGGTTTGGGAACATGCAAGGCACCTTCTCTCACTTACCCATCCTCCTGTGGAAAATGGCAGTTCTTGTTCTTTCATGCCACTAAAAACCTGATCTAAATTCACTCATAGCTGGGTGCAACTACATGAGCAATTAATGGGACGCAAACTCAGGAGCTATTTGAGCTGGAGGAAATCACTCCTGGTTGCATGTAGATGGTGACTGGTGCTGAAATGTAGGGGCTGCCTGCTGCCAAGCCACACAGCTCCACACTTTCACCACTCGTGCCCATTCCAGCTCTTCCACTGCTACCTGGAGGCTGGGGCTGACCTCTCCGTGGTCCCGCCTCAGCCCCGCCAGGTCTGCTGCCAGCCTGGGCTAGCTCTGCGCTGGCTCAAAGTGCTGCTGTCCAGGCCGCACATGAAGATTAAAGCATAAATTTCAGTTACAACTCTAAATTACTTAGTTTAGTTCCTAAGGCACCTAAAAAAGAGCATTTGTGATGAAGAACTTGTTTAAAAATCTCTCTCAGCCGTACAGTTAGTCCAAAAAGATTTCCCCCCTTTTCCTCAAATATCCTAGTTTTCTTTAGTTGTCACAAATTTGACAATAGAAGCTCAGCACATGCAGAAGTGCATCCAAGTGAATGAAACTCAGGAGTTGTGACTTTGTTTTTGGGTCTGGGGACCAATTTTGGCTCAGACAGGACAGTTATAAATAGGAGCAGAATTTGGCCCTAAAGCTGCAGAGTCATTTATTCCAGATATTTTTTTCATTCATCCAAATTCTCAAAATGTCTGGGTTTGAAGTAAGATGCACCATAAACATAACATTTCTACTACAGATGATCATCATCATAGATAAAGGCATCACCTATACGACAGTGATAGAACCAGTGCCATATGATTCAGATATACTGAAGCCTCTTATAACCTACCGATTCTTAACAGCACCACTGTCTTCAGTTTCTCTAAGAAATGAAATAAATACAACTTGGAGCAAGAGGAGAAATAAAGCCTGCCAAAATAAGCAAAAATAAGGTTGTATTAGTCTATATAGTACTTCAAAGCCTGGAAACAAATCTGAACCCTGAGACAGTAAAACCTTAAGACAATAAAGGATTAAGATCAGGAATACATCAAGGATGCCCACAGCTACTGGCACAGAACCTGATCTGCTGAGTTAAATACCCATCTCAGTGGGACAGCAGATGGAAAAACTAGCAGTTTTAGCGATAAGGCAAATCAAACTTTGCTTCCCTCCCAAAACTCAGTATTTGAACAAGGGTGGCTGACTACTTGCATTTAATTTCTACTGATTTTATTTCCTGGAAAGTCCCTTTGAGACAAGTCATTAATAGAAGGCTGCTATAGAAATAAAAACTACAGTTTATTGCATATGCAAATATATGTGTGAATTTGCTAAGGGAGAGGGATTTGCAGCTCAGCAGGTTCATGACAAAAGCTACTGCATTATTTTTCTCCCAAGCTGCACAGCTGAACATGATGGGATGTTGTGGGGGAGGATGGTCAGGGGACAAAGAGATTAAAAAGCACAAAGACATTTAGGCTGCTTAAAATATTTCTGGCTGGCCTGATAGCATTGGTGGCAACAGGGCTAAGTAATGCCATGTGGGCGTCCTGCCTTCAGATGCGACTCGGGCTCTTCTTTCCCTGAAGCCCCCATGCCTGGCTGTTTGGCAATCACACAAAGAGAGTTGGGGAAGCAAGCACAGAAAGGAGGGGAGAAGCCATCTCTCGCTGGGGTTGGGGGCTGTGATCTAGAGGGGTCCCTGCATTGTTTAAGGAGTGGGGAAAAAATACAGTTTCTAAAATAACACAAAAATAAGACAACAGGAGCTTAAACCTCACAGAAGTGGTAAAACTTTGCTTTTTTTTTTTCCTGTGCCATATTTTTAAAGCTACCAAAACAAACTGAAAAGGTTTTTGTCAGAAACCCCTCTGCAGATGTCTTCTGATCCCATTTGGAGGCATTTCAGCTCTTAATACAGCTGTCACTTTCACTCTCCCTGCCACTCTAACAAAAAAAGGGGGGAAAAATATAATACTAATAAATTTCTGCCTAACTGACCGAACTGCCACTGACAGCCACCCACTGGGGACTTTGGCCTGCATAGGACACCCTGCTGGCTGAAAGAGAGGCCCAGGGCTTTAAACTGCTTTCACGCCACATTAACACCCTGCCTGGCAGAGGCAAGATGGAAGAATCCCATATAGTCTGATCCCCAGAGCTACTGGGAGCTGCAGTTCCCTCCCACCCCCGCTCTTTCTTGCTTATCTTGTGGCAGGGGAAATGAACAATGGTCGTCTCCAATGCAAAAGGAGATGGGGTGGGGGGAGGAGGAGAAGGGAAAGAAGCACCTTAAACTCCCCGTTTTGTGAATCCAAGCAGATAACAGTGCCCATCTGTGGCTTCTGAGCAGACTCTGTCCCAGTTACTTAGGCTCATCTTTAAGCCTACTTTCGAATCCCCAGTTTAATGCATCTTTAAGGACTGCCATAACTCCACTTGTCTCTCCCCACCCTCCCCCCTTTATTCTCTCAACTGTTTCAAGCCTACATGCTCTGAAAACCCCTCCCCCAACAATTAAAAATTTTTCACATTTGAATGAACTCATTTCCATGATCTCTTCCCTTGAAACAGAGGCTTTCCTCCTCTTTGGACTGAATACAAACTGAGGGAAAAGCTCTTTTCACATTTAAAACTCTCCCTTGCATTTCATACCAAGCCTTCAGTGTGTCATTCTGCTGTGGGAGGGCGTATCTGGATACCCAAGAGCCTGTCTGGTTACAATTTGCAATGCATTTGATCCTGTTTGAGGTTTGCAACCCTTTTGTCCTTGTGCCCTCCCTTTGGGCCATATAGCAGGAAGAACAGGTGAGGAATTAGGAAAACAAGACCCACATTTTCTAATGAACTCACTCATTTTACAGACCTCATTTTTCAGTGCCTGAAAGAAGGTGCCAAAGGCCTGATTTTACAAGTATGGAGCACTCACTGCTCTACAAAAATGGAAAAAAAAAAAAAATCACTGGAGGCATTTATAGATATCCTCCAGGAGTGTATGTGCATGTATGTGTAGAGGGGAGGCACTTTTATTAAAGTGGCTCTGAAAGTCGCTCTAATTAAAAGCACCCAGAACATCTCAGTGTCCCTGCACTGAAAAATGGTGGTGGGGGCATTTTAACTAAAGCTCAAACAAGCTTTAATTAAAGCGCCCCACTGCCATTTTTCAGTGTGGGGATGCTAATACACAAGACGCTGGAGTGCGATAATTACTTTGTCTGGCCCACAAAGGGTTTCTTGATCCCACCTAACTAGGGTTATCATATGTCCTGGTTTTTGCAAACAGGTCTTTTTTTTTGGCCCCTTGTCCAGGCAGGTTTTTAAAATGCAAGCAAATGTCTGAGGTTTTGATTTGCCTCTGCTTTTGCTTGGTGCTGGGGGCAGTGGGGGAAGCTGACAGACTGTCGGGGGGAAAGGGGGTCTCACTGGCCCACTGGCTTGCTCACATGGGTGTGTTCTCCCCTGGAGCAGCTCTTTTGCAGCCATCCCTTCTCCCTTGCACAATGAAGCCACGTTAATCCAGGGGCTTGGAGGTGGTGGCCCCAGGAGTTTGCATATACCAAGCCCAGACCCTGAAGCTGCCTCCACCACTGTTGCAGGGGTCCACTGACTTCCAAAGTAATGGTAGGGGGCAGGGGGAGAGGGAAGTCGCAGGCCTGGGCCCAGGCATCCCTGGTTACCAGGGGAAGGCAGAGTGGAGGCTCTCATAACTAGGGCTGCTGGTGCTACATGCTGCCACCAGCAGCAACCACAGCTGTAAGGCTCAGTAGGCTTGTCAGCCCTGCCCTGTGCATAGGGAGGGCTGTCACCCTGAGGTGTGCATGCATGTGGGTGGGCAGGTGTGATGCATACCCCACCATACCCACACATTTTCTCCCACAGTCACACCCCCCACAAACCCATACCCCCCCCCTCACAAACCCTATATCCCTCCCCCCACACAAGCCCCTCAACCCACACACTCGTGTCTAGCCCCTCAACCACACCCCACACACAATACACAAAAGACGGACATTATTTTGTGCTCTTTTACAATTGTGTCTATAGACACTATACAAACATCTGTAAATAAGGACAATATCTTTTTTGTTATAGTAGATGTTTGACTTTTACTATATGATTTGTTTTTTTTCCAGTTCCAAGATGGCAAAACCCTCTTCCCAAAAGGAGTATTTTGAGAGGCAAGGGGAGGAAATTCCAGTGGCAAAGGTCAGGGGGCAGGACTTCCAATCCCAAGATGGCAACCAAGGGATGGGTCACCCCATCCCACACCTTGGCACACCTGGCAAGGGAAGGGGCTACCCTTGCAGCTCTTGACAACTCACCGAAACTCAATAAGTGGCCCTCCAGCCAAAATAACTGCCCACCCCTATCCTACGGTCAGGTCTAAATTCAGCATTCAGAAATTGAGCACCTACATATAATATCATTTAATTGCAGCCTCAACTAACACTGAAGCTACAATATGCTAGTCACTGACAGATGTATAAATAAGATAACTTCTGCCCTGAACAGCTAAACAGAAAAGATCAGCAGAAGCAGAGAGGTGAAAGTAGCTCAGGAAGGTGGAATGGCTTGCCTAAGGTCACAGAAAGCTAGGGACAGAGTTGAAAATGGATGCTGGGTCTCTTAAGTGTCATCTTGCACCCTCTCCACTAAAGGACACACTGCCTCTATGTAACAGATGCTTCTGAAAATTTTGCCCAAACCCTGTCCCCAGCTCTCATGAAGATCACACTAATTTCAATGGAACTCAAAGTGGAATAAGGATGGTAGTATGTGGGCCACAAGGCACCACTTTCAAGGGCAGCAGCACAGCAACATGTGAAAGGGTCTCATATCCTAAACTACTGGATGACTACAGGACACTGTGTGCTGAGAGGACATACCTTGGCAGACTGAAGGCCTGTGTCATGGCTATGAAGGAGGTAGGCTGCTTATTAATAGAAGCCAAGGACCCTGACTTCTGGGTCCGGTAGCCATTTCTGTACTTTATTCCTTTATTAAGGGATTATTAAGCCATTGCTGTACTTTATTCCTTAACTGTATTAAGTTAGACCTCTAACTGTCATGTGCAGGGAAGTGAGACGGTTACCTCTGGCTGAATCCAAATTTGAACAGCAATAAATGAGTTTTTCTGACTAAACTCATGAGAAGTGTCTGAGTTCATTCAGAATGCTGGCTGAGGGTAGGGGGGAATGACGGAAAGAGAACACAAAAATTAGGGCTGTTAAGTGTTTAAAAAAACTGATCACCATTAGTTGTGCTGGGGTGAATGGGGCCCAGGGGCCAGGGCAGCTCCCACCACTGTGTGCACCTCAGGGGAGGCACAGCGGGTACGTGCCCTCTGGATACGTGTGCAGGGTGCAGGCAAGCTGCCACTGCGGGCTGGGGATCTGTGCCCTACTGCCTCTGCCTCAGAAGCTGCGTGGTAGGAGGCACAACATGGCATCACAAGGCTCCCAGGGCAATGGCAGCATGGCACAGAGTCCCAGCCCACAGCAGCAGCCTACCTCCACCTTGCACACAAATCAAGGGGGCATATGTTCGCCATGGTTCCTCTGGGGTGTGCACAGCAGGGCCTCCCCTGTGACCCTGGACAAGCCGCCCAAGGCTCTGTCCCACAACCCACCCCAACCCTGAGGTTCCATTCACCCCAGCCCCTGTCACTGTTCCATTCTCTCCCTCAACATGGGGCCTCAATCTGCCCTCCCCCACACTCCTTCCCCTTCACAGACTTGCCTGCTGGGCACTGCTCCACATGCTGCCGGGCTGCGTTCCTCACCACCTGCAGGTTGTGGTTGCATGTCTGTGTTTGCGCATGCCCACCTCCCGACCCCTGCTGCTGCCACCCAGAGCCCACACCCGGGCTGTCCTGCAGTCCTCTGTGCTTTGCACCACTGCTTTGCAGGGTGGCCAAGAGGCAGCAGTGATGGTAGAGAAGCAGAGTGTGGGCACAGGCTCCAAAACCACATGCGTGATTAACTTGTAAACAATTAACACGCTAATGGTAATTAATTAACAGCCCTACAAGAAACGCATTCTGAGTTTTACCTCCAAGTCAGGCATCAAGTGTCTGACATCCGCAAAAACCTCAGCAGAGAATATTCTTTCACCTAACCTAA
This sequence comes from Caiman crocodilus, assembly GCA_030014935.1. Lineage (NCBI taxonomy): Eukaryota > Metazoa > Chordata > Crocodylia > Alligatoridae > Caiman > Caiman crocodilus. The sequence continues at coordinate 2,263,109 of JAGPOW010001034.1, forward strand.
AAATACACAGACCAGAAACAAAAGACTTAGCAACGGCAGGGAATTTTACAGCTTTCCACAGACTGAGTGACAATGCTCTGCTGGAAAGGTGCAGGTTGTCTTGATAATGAAGTCAAAGATCTGTTTGTATCCAGCACAGACTTTAGCACAATGATACCATTTTTGAAATAAAGTTATTTATAACATTTATTGCACATACAGTGACATGGACAAAATGTAGAAAGGTAAATAATGGGGCCTGAATGAACTGCATAAGTTTATCTTCTGCCACTACTAAGGTGGGGAAGAAATATTTTAAATGCCACAACTTGTATCCCCTCCTCTCAACACACAACAGCAGACATCTGCTTTCTGTCCTATATTCCTGGGGCTGACTGAGAAATAAGCAAGTCCTTCCCAACTTTGCCATATGTGAATTACAGACAGTGCCTTTGTACTATTTGTAATTCAGAAGCATGTATAAAACCTTCATGCTGTTTATACACAAGATAAAAATGAATTTGAATTGCAAATTTATACTGTGAATGCCCAGTACAGAGGAGATAGCCTCATAGGAGTTCTGCTTTATAAAAAATAGGATCTAAAACCCAAAGGAATCTTGGGACATCTTGGTCACCTGGGTATATAGGGACATGTTCAGTGTAGAATACAGAGTAGTTCCTTCTAGCCCCTCCACTTATTCCAGACCAAAAGCACAAAGTGCTCAGCTAGTACATATCAAGCAGTTCTGCTGACATCAATGGGTAAGAAGATGATACTTTATAACATCAAGGATTTTCCAGGAAAGTTGCAAAGATTTGTTCATATTATTCCCCTTTATAAATGAGCAGTAAGCACAAATCTTAAAAACTGTGGGATTTCAAAACAATCACTATATTGGTCAAGAGCCTAGGCCATTTCGCAACTTACATCACTCAATACTTTAAAAAAAACCTGATGCACCAAGTTTCATGCAAGCTTTTTCCCTACCATTGTAGAAGATAAAAATCAAGTTCGTGATAAGTGTATTAACAGACAAAGTTTAATAGATTTAAAAAGGATTAGGGGACAGGGTGACACTAAGAATTTGGGTTTTCTTGACCAGCACTGTACTGTACTCAGCAGCATGAGGGCTACCACAGCTGGGTGAGATAATTTAAGACAAGGTTGGTCTGTCAGGGATGGGAAGCAATCTGATCTCTGCTAACATAGCAAGGCCAGCAGAAATCCCTTGTGTAGACAGTTATACTTGCAAAACCATGTTTTTGATGTTACAGCTAGCATGAACACATTTCTATGGGAGGGACAGGGAGATCTTACTAGACCCACACTAAGTGGAGATTTGCCAAGGTAGCTCTGTCTACAGGGATGCACTGGCAGTAAGACACATTAATATTCCTTTCCTGATAAAGAATTTCTAATGTTAACAGAAAATAAGCATGAGAGAATCATAGGGCTAGAAGGAACCTCAAGGGTTATTTAGTCTAACCCCTTGCAAAGACTTAGGATTTACCTAAACCCACCCAGATAAGAATTATTCACATAAAAGCCTCCAGTGAAAGATTTCATAATTTTCCTACATAAACAAGCAGCTGAAGTTATCAAAGAATGAATCCAGGATCTCGCATATGAAGCATGCACTCTACCACTGATACACTTCCCCAGAAACCAGAATAAACTGCAGCCTTTACCAAGAACTGTAGTCTCAACTTCTTTTAGGTCTGAAAAACATTTGTTCATAGTATCATAGTATCTAGGGTCAGAAGGGGCCTAGAGCAGGCCATCTAGTCTGACCCCCTGCCAATGGCAGGAATGAGTGCTGGGGTCACAGGAC
>JAGPOW010001034.1:2265021-2281828 GCA_030014935.1 Caiman crocodilus
TTGGCCTTCCCAACCACCGTCTGACATTGGCGGCTCATGTTCATCTTGGCATCAACAATGATGCCAAGATCCCGTTCCTCCACTGTGCTAGTAAGAGGGCAGCTTCCCAGCCAGTTTGTGTACTTGTTAAAGAAGTATAACAATTTCACATCTGATTTATACTTTAAAAATCATGAGTTTTACCAGTGTTGACTAATCAATCTTCAACATTCAGACAAAATATTATCTCCATCACTTGACAAGTGGAAATACAGCACAAAGTGTGTTAAAACAAAACCTTTAACATCTAGGTTTCCTTGAACTTTCTTTCGTGTGTGAAAATACTAAAAGACAGAAAAAATGGCTGGTAATGAATCAGCATGTATTGGATATTGCAAAAGAAAGACTACTGTCAAGATCTTCAGCTCAATTTTCAGATCAGAGAGGGCAGGTGGGTAACTGAATCAAATCAGCTGATCTCTCTTCTACAGCTAAACTATAGGTGTATTTCCATTTTCCCTCAGCACCAGCAGGAAGCATTTTTTAGTTTTTAAGTTCACAGAGTGAACTGAAATGTGATACTTTCCCATTCAGACCTCACTCTCCTTGTAAATAAAAATCACAGGAACTCTGAATAATACATTTCAGCTGCCAGCCCTTTGAAACTTGGGTACGATGCTCAATCTAACCTTATACAGGAGAAAAAGAAAAAACAGATCCTGTGGCGAGTTTGTATCTGTGGAATTTTTATATCCCCACTGTACTCTAATTATATTCTTCAGTAGGGGAAAAAATGTAACTGGCTATCAATTAGGATGTGCTCCCATTGAAAGTGTAGAAACCTTAATTCATTGTTAGCTCATTAAATGAGCTAACAGAGTTTTGTAAAGGTTCAAATGGGCTTTTCAGGCTTCAGCCCAGCAAGAGATCTATTCCTGTTGCTTGTTAGCTAATTGTCAATTAATGTGTCTGAATGCATTGTGGCAGTCTAAATGAGGGAAATAACAGCTCTTCACTATCCAATAAAATCAGGTAAAATTAAGATAAATTGAGTTGTTTTACACAATGCTCCAAATAAATGCAACTTTGGAAAAGCACATGTATATTAAAATACACAGCAAAAACAGACGCAGCCTTCTCTTCACATTCCATGACCTCACTTACCAGATACCCTCAAAACTTCAGCTCAAAGCAGCATATCTTATGCGATACTTTTATAAACTGTGGGCCTGAGTCTCAGTCAGTATAAATTGTATAGCTCTCCTGATATCTGTATCTGTTGTCAACGAATTCATTTGTATGTTATCTTCCAGATTGGATCAGATAATTCCTAGGACCATTCGATTAACCAAATAAAGCCACAAAATTCTACTGGACGTTTATATAGCCTGTTTTGCAAGGATTTGTGTACTTCTGCCTTAAACAGTCCCAGTTATTGTCAAATCACGCAAAAGTTTAAAATCTCAACCTTTAATGTACACCTTCTTTTCCTCATTTTTGCCATCTGGCATTTATATAGTCATGTCCATTCACAGACTTGCAAGGGGTCTTGTAAGTAAAAACATCACAATCCTCAGAGACCAATCATTTCTCCTCATATTCACTAGCTTAAGACCTCACTCCTCCAACAGAAGCAGCTTTTAAACTAAAACGGGATGGAGGGGGAAGCTGACAGGTGGAGAACAGCACAGTCTGGGACTACTGACACACCATACAGGGGTGAAATCATAAAAAAAAGGTGATAAGAAACAAGAGTGAAGACAAGCACAAACAAATATGTTTAATGTCTAAAAGATCAAATAGAAGTAGCCAATCAGGCAACAATAAAAAGGACACGTGATTTTAAACTAATGCTAGAAGTCTAAGATCAAGGGGGAGGGGGGAGAAACTTGAATGCCTAGCAGTAAATAATTATATTGACATAATAGGCATCTCTGAAACTTGGTGGAACGATATAAAAAAAATAATCAATGGGATGCTGTAATACCAGGATACAAGTTATACAGGAATGATACAGTAGGTCATACTGGTAGGGGAGTGGCACTCTACAAAGACTGCATCAAGTCAAATACAGCAGATTTTTCAACTGATACGAGAGGTATTATAGAATCTTTGTAGACAGAAAACTTGGATTTTAATAGAAAAAAGTACATTGTACATATACTATCAATTCCCAGACTAGGATAGCAACAGCTACAAACGCTAAGGGAGCTGGGGGGCTGTGACAGCAGAAAACACAGTAATTATGGGGGACTTAAACTATCCACAAATAGATTGGGTCAATCTAATATCAGGTCAGGATGCAGAGATCAAATTTCTTGATGTTAGCCATTCCTGACATAAGTCCTAAGTAGTATATTAGGATTTGGTGCAAAAGGCAAGTGCTACTGAACTGCTCAGCAATAGTAACCATAATGCAATTGGATTTGATGTTCATGTAGGAGAGGAGATAAGAAAGCCTAAGGCAGTAGCCTTTAACTTTAAAGAGCTACAGCAAAATGGGGAAGCTAGTTAGAAAGAAGTTAAAAGGGGCCTCTAAGGAGGTGAGGAACTTGCAAGTAGCATGGGAACCATTTAGGAACACCATACTGGAGGCACAGAGCAAATGCATACTATAAAAAAGTAGAAATAGACCAAAAGAAAGCCAGCATGATTTAATGGCAGAGTTGCAGAGGCAATAAGCATAAAAAAGGCTTCTTTCAAAAAGAAGAAGTCAAATCCTAAGAAGGAAGATTAAAAAAAAAAAAAAAGAGCATAAACTCTGGCAAATCAAGTGTAGAACTGTAATAAGACAAGCTAAGAGAGAATTTGAGGAGAAACTTGCTAAAGACATAAAAAGGTAATAATAAACATTTCTTTAAGTACATTAAAAACCAAAGACTTGCAAGGGAGTCAGTTGGGCCTCTGGATGATCAGGATGTAAAAAAGGAGCTCTAAAGGATGACAGGGCCACTGCCAAGCCACTAAATGCATTCTTGCATCTGTCTTCACTGTGGAAGATGTTAGGAAAAATCTGTCACCAGGTCCATTCCATTCTGGCAAGACAAGTCAGTGGAGTTGTCCCATATTGAGGTTTCAGTAGGTGAGGTTGTAGAGGAAACTGATAAACTAAACAGTGGCAAATCACCAGGACCTGATGGCATTCACCTTACAGTCCCAAAGGAGTTCAGATCAGAAACTGCTTACCTTCTAAGTGTAGCATGTAACCTATCACTAAACAGCCTTAGTACCAAGGGACTGGAGGGTTTCCAGTGCGAATCCCATATTACAAAAGGCTTTAGAGGGGATACAGGGACCTACAGGTCAATGAGCCTCATTTACGTTCCTGGAAAACTGGTAGAAACAATAATTAATAAAAAATTGTTCATTACATGGATGAACATTGTTTGCTGGGGAGGAATCAACATGGCTTTGTCAAAGGGAAATCATACCTCACAAACCTAGTGGAGTTCTCTGAGGGTGCCAACAAGCAGGTGGATTGGAGCAACTCAATTTACATAGTCTATATAGACTTCTAAAAAGCTTTTGACAAGATCCCACATCAGATGATTGTGGGATTACAGGGAATGTCCAGGCATAAATTAGAAACTAGCTCCAAAATAGAATGTGAAAATAAATGGTCAGTTTTCAGGATGGAAAAAAGTAACTAGTGAGGTCCCCCAGGGATCTGCATTGGGACCAGTGCTGTTTAACATACTCATAAATTATCTGAAAAAGCGGGTGTGATGGGCCAGTAGTAGGTGCTCCTGCATTGAGCCACCCACCTCACTGCATCCGACCACCTTCCAGGCTCCAAGTGCCTCCTTGGGGTGCATCACATCTGGCCGACCCCCTTCCTGGAGCACACCTGCTAGCCTGGGGTTAACACTGCCACCACCCAGGGATGGGCTTGATTCTGGCTCTGTGCACCCTGGGAAACAGGCCTAGCAGCCCTTGAGGGTACCTGACTCACTTCAAGAACCTGGCGTGCTTCCCTCAGTCGGAAGCACAAGTAGTGGTCTCCCTTAGTCAGATGAACCAACGGGACCCCAAGGTATAAACTAGACCCACTGCCAATAAGTTTCCCACGCTAGGTACAAAGGAGAACTTAATTGGTTACAAGGGGTAGGGTCGGAATAGGGTACAAGGTAGAGTAATATCAGAGAAATCCCAGAGAGCAAACTGGCATGGCTAGGTAGCCTTTGATCATGCATCTGAGTTACTGCAAGCTATATATCTAGTTAGGTCTCAGGTAGCTTACTCACAAGTATCATCCAGAGGCAGGTGGAGATTCCCTCTGGAGGCAGGCAGTTTCTTGATCATGAGTTTTGCGAGAGAGCAAGTTTCAGATGGTCCAGCTCTTCTCTCTCTCTCTCTCTCTCTCTGAGTATTCCTCGTGGCTGCTGCTCCCTCCTCCTGGGCAGTCCTTAACTTACATAGCCCTTATGACCTCATTTACCTGGTCCATGGAGGCCACCACCTGTTGGCTGTCAGCCAACCAATTTGAAATGCGTCACTAGTTGCTGGGCAGACTGGCAGTTCCTAGCTCCCCAGGGAGCCCAAGCCCCTCACCCAGGTAATGTGATGCCAGTCACGTAGGCAGAGGGAGCAGGTTTCCCCCCTCCCTCAGGAATGTATCCAGCTCAGGTTACCTACAGAGATAGGATAAGGTGTGTACCTTCTGAAGGGCCCATCCTAACCAAACTGTCACAGAGCAGAGTTTTGGGGGGAGAAACAGAAGTGGCCTTCTGACCCAGGGGGTGAGTAGCAAGGTGGCCAAATTTGTGGATGACATAAAATTATTCAAGTGGTAAAGGCCAAGTCAGATTGTGAGGAACTAGAGAAAGATCTGGCACAATGGAGTGAATGGGTAACTAAATGGCAGATGAAATTCAAGGTAGATAAGTACAAAGTAATGCACTGGGGTAACAAAACTAACCCAACGATATCTCAGCTATGTTGGGCTCTACATTAGCTGTTACCATACAGGAAAGATCTGGGAGTCATCGTGAAAGTTCACTAAAAACCATCAGCTCAGTGGCTCAACAATCATCAAAAAGGCAAACAAAGTGTTAGGGATTCAAAGGTGTTTGGATTGGAAGGGACCTCAGTAGATCATCAAGTAGATCATCAAGTCCAACCCCCTGCCCTGGGCAGGAAAGAGTGCTGGGGTTAGATGACCCCATCCAGATGCAGGCCTAGCCTCCTGTTAAAGACCCCCAAGGTAGGGGAGAACACCACCTCCCTTGGAAGCCCATTCCAGATTCTGGCAACCCTTACTGTAAAGAAGTTCGTCCTGATGTCTAACTTAAATCTGCTCTCCATCAGTTTGTGGCCATTGTTCCTAGTTACTCCAAGGGGTGTCATGGTAAACAGAGCATCTCCTATTCCTCGCTGCTCCTCCTGATGAATTTGTAGGAGGCCACAAGATCCCCTCTCAGCCTTCTCTTGCGGAGGCTGAAGAGATCCAGGTCCCTCAATCTCTCCTTGTAGGGCTTTGCCTACAGGCCCCTAACCATATGAGTGCCCCTCCTCTGAACCCTCTCGAGGTTGTACATACCCCTGGGATCCCAGATGGCAGCAGCTCCCCAGAGCCGGGAGGCTCCAAAGCTGTGCCGGGCTCCGTGAGTCAGAGCAGGCGGTGGGGGAGGGGCCTGAGTCAGCACAGCCCCGGTCTCTCCCCTGTTCCCCGCACAGAGGTGATGAGCCCGGCACAGCTGTTTAGAACCAGCCTGGGCTCTGGGCAGAGTGAAAACAGCTCCGCTGGGCTGCACAGCTCCGACAACAGCTCCATGCTGGTGGCGACTGTGTGGACCTCAGAGCGGACAGCATTTTCTCTGCAGCTTTTCAGGTGCAGCACTTTGTACTTATCTTTGTTATTAAGGGAACTGTAAACAAAATGGAAAGTATCAGTATATCCCTTTATCCACACCTTGAATACTGTGCCCAGTTCTGCTCCCCATACCTCCTAAAAGATACAGAAGAACTAGAGAAGGTCCAGAGAAGAGCAACAAAGATGATTAGTGGTATGGAGGGGCTTCCATATGAGAAGAGACTCAAGGCCTATTCAGTTTAGACAGGGGATATGCTGAGGGTTTACAAAATACTAAACAGAAAGTAAATAGGGATTTATTAGTTTCTCTTTCAATACAAGAATTAGGGCAGGGGTGTACAAAACGTGGTCCACAGGCCAGATGTGACCCACCAGGCCATTCTATACCCTTAGACCAGCAGGGCCCCTAAAAATTTTAGAAAATTAATATTTATTTCTCCCTACTGCCTGGCATGCGGCCCTCAGTGGCTTGCCAAAACTCAGTAAGTGGCCCTACGCCTGAAATAATTGGCCCGCCCCTGAACTAGGTGAACTGGGTGGTCACAAAATGAAACTAGTAGTACTAAGTTTAAAACTAACAAAAGGAAGTGTTTTTTTCACACAGCCCATCATTAAAGTGAGAAACTCATTGCCACTAGATGTTGTGGAAGCTGACAGCCAGATTCAGAAAAGGTGCTGAAGAATTTTTGGAGGAAAGCAGGACCAGAAGCTATTGAGCAGGGGCATTATGGGTACAGTCTCTGGATTAGAATTTCCTAAATCTTAAATGCTGGATGCTGCAAGTGAGAGAATAAGTAGGAAAAAACCCTAGTCATACCCAGTTCACTCTCCCTTCCAGCACCCACTCTCTGTCAGGATATTTGGTAAGATTGATTTGATCAGTAAATGGCAATTCTTATTTTGTAGGAGTACAAAGCAGAAAACCAAAGTTTTGGACATAAATATTTTTCTAGTGAGTAATGAAACAAAGGTAAAGATAAACAAGAGAGAGGTGAACGGTTGGTCTGGGGCTATGGCAGATTCATTGAAGCCCATCTAAATGCAGTGATATGAGACTGAGAAAAGTTGAGAGAAGTGCCAGAGTTTCACTTGGAGCACAGTCAATGATTGCTGACTGGGATGGGGGAAGGACGCTAACTGGTCTCTGCTGTTTCCTTCTCCATAACAGATGGAGTTGAATGGTAAAAAGTGTTTTGTAAAACCTAGATCTTCTCCCTCCTGAACTTGCTACCTAGCTGGAAAAAAAAAAAAGAGCAATTGGTTTAAATGCATCAAAAGGCAGAGAAAATTAATTCTGGCTTCAGCCACTCCAAGAAGTTTCAAGGAAATTAGAATTTTTCTGAGGGAAAAAGTTTCAGGCCTTTTAAACAACCCATCTCAGAGGTCAACAATGCTGTAGATTCTTAGGGAAACAGAGCACACTTTGGAATATATAAATCTAGATAAGGAGATTTTCATAATACAAAGCAGGAGGAAGGGAAAGAAGACAGCAACATTGGAGTGAACAATGGGCAAAAGACAGAAAAGACAAAAGTTTAGAAATGTCAAATAAGAGAGACCAAAGGAAAACATTGGTGAAATCTAGACTAGTTCCTCTTTCCAGATCTTTAAATCATTAGACACAAGGCCAAAATTAACTTCAGAAAAGCGAAAAAAAATCCCTTTCCATAATTCTGAGTAATTACACTTCAAGTGAACCACTACCCGGTCCCTTTTGGAAGGACCATAGGATGTCACACAAGCCATAAAAAATGAACAGGCAAATTCATCAGAGAGCACAAACAGCACCTCAGTCCTTCCATAGTTTTACTCAATGCCATCACCTGTGAAACTGAAGCACTGTGATTACAGAAATGTTGTGATAATTAACTTTCAAACATCAACACCTTCAAAGACTGGCACTTTTGTTATAAAGAGCAAGGTTTTCTGGTGACACAGTATAATCGGACCAACTGCATAGTTGGGAGAGATGTTAAACAAGCTTTTGGGCACAAATTGCCCTTCCTCGCGTTTGTGCTGGAAAGACAAATTTAACAGCTCTCCCAGCTACACTGTTGGTCCAATACATGATATCATGAAAGTCCTTACTTCTCATATGTCCTGGACCATCATAGCTACATAGCATCATTCTAGCTACTTCTGCAATAGCCCACTTTAAGCAAACAACTGCATAATCCAACACTCTTGTATGTCCTTAGTGTTTTAACAATTGAGATTCTGTAGCTAAATAGGGTTTCCCTGTGGAATATGGAGAATATAAAGTATGCTCTAGGGATAACTTGACTGCAAGTTAGAAAACCTGGGTGTAATTCACTTCCTCCCTCTGTGCTTTTGTTTCTTTTCCCTCCTTTTATCTAAGCGCTGGTCTTCTGTGCTTGTGCTAGACCTTTTTTTTTTGGCACCCTCAAAACAGCCACTATTGGTAACATTATTAGTATTGCAGTTTTGCTTAGTACACATTTTTCAAGTACATCAAGACTTCCCTTGCCAGTAGAGTATCACACTGTTCCTCCATTCTCTGTACTGCACTGTTTGGCTGCCTTTCTTACATGTTAAACTAACAGGAAAAATACCCACTAAAACTAAGTAGAGGAGAATTACTTGTTAAATCTGTACAGACCTGTAGATCTGTGTATCTGGGGGCACCAGAATCAGATACAACATGTAACTAATGGCAATTTAAGGATACTTGACTCCTAACAGGTGTTGCGAGTGTTTCCTTCCTCAGCAATATCTCCCAATATACTAATTTTCACCTGGCCTCCAGCTTGTTTCTCACACTGGTAATGTTTGAAATGTGCTGAAACAAAGTGGAGCAACTGTGGTCCCGAAAGTACTCCAGCAGCAGAAGACAGTTAGTCCAGGCAAATACTGAAGGTATGAGACCCACTGAGAAAATACATTAGACCTGCCATCTTTTGCAGGATCCAGCATAGGCATATATTCAAGGGTTTCTGGTTCTAATCCAGGGCACTGACTTTGCCCTATAATCTCAGAGAAGTAACTTGATTGCAATTCAAGTACATTTTTTAACTTGGGTAGAAAGGTGGTACGGCGGCACAATTAAAATGGGTACCACACTGTGGGGTAAGACTTACTGGGTTGATACATGACACATAAATAAATAAATAAACATTCAAACAAACAAGAAAAATTCCTTTGAAAAAAGACAAAAGGGAATAACTCATTTGATGCTAGTCTCTGACTGCGCTTGACCATGTCCAGGTATAACACATATTGGATTTATTCAAATATAAGATGAGGGTCCTGCCCTACTGCTGCAATCAGCATGTCAGGGGTGGAAGCCGCTTGCCTTACATTTGCATACAAAGTGGAGGGGGAAGCAGGCGGCTGCTGGGGCTTTGACTCTGGCCTCTCCCCACTGGCCCCATTTCCTCCTCCTGTCAGGGGGCACCCTACTCCATCTGCTCCCCCACCAGCAACAACTCATCCAGCAGATGCTTACGCTACTCTGCCTGGATGGGAAGTGGTTGGAAGCGCTGCATAAACGGCTCTGCTGACAACAAGGTCTTCACCTTTGTATGGTCTTCACCTTTGTATGTTCCAATCAAGCTGGCAGCGGACAGGCTTTTCTGCTGAATAAAAGCAAATCCCCTTTGAGGAAAGGGAAGTAACTCAAGTTGGCCTTACCTAACCATGCATATGTTGCCTTCAATCCCAAGAGGACAAGTGCAGCAGTTGCTCTAATCACCAGGGAAGAGAGTTCTTCCACGCACCCCTTCAGCTAAAAACCTTTATTTATGTCTCTTTTTCTAACTATTTTACTCTGCAGCTGTTCTCATTCCCCTCAAGTTTTTCAATCTTTTCAGACTGGATGGGAGGGAACGCTGTAAAGACTGAAAAACTTGTTTTATTTGGGAATCATGCAATTAAGATATCTGCAGCACCTTGCAGATCTCTTAATTACAATATCAATTCCTGTTAGCATGTGCTCTCTTTTCCTTCTACCCCAACCAACCCACAGGGTCTAAACCTTCTATAGCCTATAGAATGGCTGGAATTACTAAAAACCTTGCCAAAATTTTCTAGAAAGGTACTGAGTGACCCAACTTTTTTTGTGTTCTAGAAAGAAAGATTTCCATGGCAGATTCTCCTAAAATGTGGAGCCTAAATCATTATCACTGAGGCAATTTCACTGGAGGTATCAAAGGGGAATCTAGTTTTTAGTTCTAGTGTGCTAATAAAACACTTACATCAAATGTTTACTAGGTGTGAAAAAGAGGACTTAAGGAAAAATGCTGCATGTACTTTTAAATTAAATAGATTTTCTAACAATTTATTTCAGTCAATGGCTTCTGACCTTGCTCTGTTCAAAGCATTTTCTCTGCAGGCTTTTCAGAGCAGAATAAAAAGGAAACGCAGTGCCTGATAATATGTCGGAGTCCTAATAACAACCAAGAAAATTACAGGAAGTGTGTGTCCACTCTGAATTCTATGCTATGCCAAACAGCATGCCCAAAACATTCACAAATGGATGTTCTCATTATCAAGTACGGATACTGCTATTTCCATGACAGTTGCATTTTGTTTCAAAGGCACTCCAGTCTCACAGCAAGAGCCAGTTGCCACAGTGTCTTTCACCGTTATCTGCCAGTATTCCCCCAACTCAGTCCAAATATATCCCAATTAAAAGGCAGGGGAGTCAATTGCTAATTCAAGAGAGGCCCAGGAAAAGATCTGTCCCATCTCTTTCCCTACCCTCAACTGCTAACATTTGAATCTGATCTGGAAAGCTGATTAAAACTGTTCAGGAAATAAAAACACCCATGAGTTTAATTTTAAGAAGGAAGTCTCCCAAACATAAGCACTATCTATTTTGGTATTTCATTCCATCTCTGCTTTCCCACACTACTTTGTAGCATGTACTAGTGGAAGCTATGGTTGCACTTGTTCCAAAAATCCAGACCAGGCATAGGCCTGATAACCTGCTTCTGTCACCTAAGAACAAAAATAATACTGCATTCTGAGCACTATTTGTAGTTGGCAAAAAGACAGTGCAGCTCTCCAAGTGGTGGTTAGCATTAGGGTTGGGTGGCTATATAGTATATATATAATGCAACAATACCATGGCATAGATACTGGAGAGAGATTCAGTCCGAGAGGGGTGACCGATTCTCTTAACCAGCCATAAGAGAGTTAAGTTTTATAAACTCACACTCTTTCTCTCTGTGGAAGATAATTTCTGGTTATTGCTGATTTGTAGTTTTTAAAGGGCAGATGCCCATGCTTTCAATGGACATACAGTGGTACCTCGGCACTCGTTGTTAATTGGTTCCGGGAGGCGCGACGAGTACCAAACACATTTTTCCCATAAGGAATAATGCGTTCCCAAACCACAGAAGCTAAGATAAGACCGCAAGGGGATGTGCACAGGGTAAGAGCTACCGCGTGACTAACGCGTGACCCTTTGTTTCGGCTGGAAAGGGTAGCGAGTCACGAGGCAACCGACACCGACAAGTTCTAGCTTGTGCATCGAGTACCAAGCAAATTATGAGTACCGGGACAAAATTTTCGCGTCAAAATGCGTCGAGTACCAAATTCAACGAGTTTCAAAGCAGTCGAGTACCAAGGTATGACTGTACAGTACAACTACAAGGCCAAATTTTGACTTTTTCAAGTATTGACTTGAATTAAATACAAGATTACATTGGATGTACTTTAAATATAATGCAATTTAATTTTTGCAGACACCAGATAAATATTCTGTGATCTGTTATTTCCTTCTAGGAGGTAATTGCTTAATGCATGAGGTTTTACCTAGTTAGCTCATCCTGGCGCCTCAAAACCCTAGCCACCACTGCCATGTAGGTACTCCCTGGTTAGTTGGAGAAAGGCTAAGAGAGATCACCGTGACAGAAATGCTTCCTTGCTGAGGTGTTAGGCAGCCAGCAGCACCTCTAATCTGGCAGAAGCTACAACCATTGAGGGGCTGAGTATCTAGACCTTTGAAATCTGTCTCAATGGTCTAAAGGGGGGGATGGTAGGTCTACAACAGCATCCATTCCTCCATACTCTTGCCTAGACAAATGTGCTGAAGATCTTGGTGTGATGGTTGCATAGACCTCTTGCACGTACACCATGATCCAGAGGATAGACAGCTGCCAAGTAAATAACAGGCTTGAGTTAGCAGCTGCCTCAAAGAAAAAAGTTGGCCAAATGCAAGGAATTATTTGATCTTGAAATAAGAAAAGGGTTGCAGGTTCAATGCAAGGATACACAAAAAATGCAGACACAGGGGCTGCAGATGATAGATTTTGTGCTCATTCAAATCATTAAAAAACTCCCTGCAAAATAAGAACTGTAAGCAGTGCTGCCAAATTCTATGTCTGCCGAAGACTTAAAAAGTTTTTGGTATTTTTAGCTAATCAGGCTTCTCTTCCTTCAAAAAATCCCAACAATTAATTTTAATATCAGGCAATTGTACCAGTATATGAAGTGTAGTAATAGTTACTAGAACAATTTCAGACCACATAGTAAATCTCTCTGCACAGAACAGACTTCCAGATGATCTTTATTCCTGTCTGTTTCACCCTGGGAATCTTACAATTGCCAGCCTCCATGGAATTGCAATACACACAATAAAATTCAACACGGTAACTCACTGGATGGTTTTACTCATATTCTGAAATTTCACTCTTTACTGTAGGCCTAATCATTGTAAAATTGAGCTAAATAGACCCATAAAAACTCAGTGCATTATCACTCATATTTGCTTTGAAGGTCCCCAGTGAGGACTCTTTCTTCCTTTGTAAAATGTACTATGTTTTGCAGGTTATATTTGCTAATCAAGCTCCTCTTTACACTTAATTATTTATTCATGTTAGACCTTGAGGATGATGCACATGCTCCACAAAAGGAAATCACTTCAGGTAAGAGAATGCTACTTGGGAGATGAGATGAAATGCTCCTGAGTCTGGAGCAAGGCAAAATAGGTCAACTTTCTGTTTTCCTTTCAAAGAAAGGCTACACAAACTGCAAAAGCATGGCTTGTATTTATCTGAGTGATTTTGAAGGCAGTCATGGGAATATAAGAGTCAGCTTTCCAAGGGACTCAAGATTCAATCATGTGATCGAAAAGGCACACATTATTTTCACACTGATCAAATTCTAGTAATGGCTTAGAGCTAAGAGCAGTGGCTCTCAAACTCTCCCAGAAAAGTGGGATCCTCCTTCTATTTAGTAGCTCAGAAGAGGCAGGGTGGTTGTGATATCCTGACATGTTTGGCTCCCTGCAGGAGCCAAAAAACCCTCCAGGGAAATGCATATGCTAGAGCAGGGATGGGCAATTATTTTGAGCAGAGGGTTGCTTACTGAATTTTGGCAAGCCATTGAGGGCTCCATGACAGGCAGCCCAGGGCAGGTAAATATTAATTTTCTAAAATTTTTAGGGACCCCACCGGCCAGATAGAATGGCCTGGCAGGCTGCATCCAGCCCCCAGGCTGCATTTTGCCCACCCCTGTGTTAGAGCATTACAATAAAAGAATGATCTAAACCTTGCAGAATTAAAACAAATGGGTGCAATTCTCTACAGCTCTGCAACAGTACAACTTCAATGAAGTCAGTAGAGTTAAACTAGTATAAATGTGGCAGGAAATTAGGTCCAATATTTCCAATCGAGTTGATTAATGCTACTCCCCAGGTCTGTTCTGGACGTTTGTCTTTCCGCTGCTAACCTGTCTATGTAGAAATTCTAGCCATTGTATGTTTTTCAGCAGGACAAACTGCCTTATGTCATGTTGACAAGAGATAGCCATTACTTGACTGCCCAATGGGATCAGTCACTTGTAATTTTAAGAGATTGCATTGCAGTAGTGGTGAACTGCAAGTATGCACAAAGTCCTGTTTCTTGCATGCTTGGCTGAATCAACCTTAAAAGGCTCAATGCTTTGGATACAGTTGGAAAATATTGTAATTAGCTATTTTGAAATGAAAACTTCATAATTTTACAAAGAAGCAAGATTCAACACCTTGAGACCTGAAAGCTAAAACACCAGTCTTTTGTTTCGAACCAGATTTGCATACTTGCAGAGCAACCTCGCAATGCAACAGAAAATCCTTGCCCAGGATAACCTTTCCATAACCAATCTTTCTGTGAAATATAAAACACCTTAACAAGAATGAGGCATAGTTCAACATCCTACTTGCCATCAAACACCTTTAAGTAAACAGACTGCTCCAACTTTTATCCATGCCAAAATGAGCTTTTCTAGACAGGAAAACTTCCACCACCCTCCAGCTTTCTTGTACAATGTGAATTTCCATTTCTACCTGGGAGAAATTTTATAATATTTGCATTCTCTTATGCCTGAGGAAGTGTGCATGTACCCAAAAGTTTGCAAATAAAGAAAAATTGTTTGCAACTGTCTAATTGGTCTAATAAAAGATACAGCCTCTATCACACTGACTGCTTGAAATAGTTGGGCCATTCTGAATGGATGGCATGGTGGGGGAGCCTGATGCATTATTTGATGGCTCTAATTCAGGCTGGGAATGCTGGTCTCCAAAAGCAAATTCTAGAGGTCTAAGGAGTAGCTCAAAATAATGTGAATCTCCTCTTCTACTCAGTATGCTGCCATATGCTTCCTGATCTCAGCAATTACCATTAGGATTGCTACAACACAGAAAGAGGGTAAACATGCTGGAAATTAGATTCCAGCTCTGCAAGTTCCTTTCTGTGAGCTATTAGGCCAAATGTAGGCCAGTGTTTTTTAAATTCATTGTCCCTCACTGACAAATCAAAATGGCTTCCATTTTTAACTTCTGGCTCCATATATATTCTATTTCTCTAAATCCATGGACAACTTCACGTTTCCCTTTTTGAATTTAGGACATGGAGAGAAATAAGAAAAAGCAGAAAAACCATTTCCCCAGAAAAATGATGCAGTGTGGTAAAAATAGCACTTGTGTGCTGTCTGGTCCCACCTAGAAGATGCATACCAGTCACTGATGCTTTGAAAGAAGCAATGTAAAACAGGTGAACAGATCCAAATTTTTTGCGTATTTAATCTGACTTGCGAGCTGTACTGCTGGTTCAGAAAGTTAAGGATCCCAAAGACAAGGTTCCCTTATAGCGGGGCACTTAGTGACTGCTACAGGGGTTAACGCTTTGTTGAGAATTGTATGAAATGTTTCAGTGACTGAACTCTGAAGACTCTGCATGACATCTTCATAAGCAAGGATAAGGGGAGGAAAGACAGAATCGCACCATTAATCAGTAGCTAGGCAACTTTGCTCAGCTTGGATTATCTCCAGTTTTAAAGCTTGCAACACTGATGTTCCCTAAAGCTGAACAATAGTGGAAGAGATAACCCAGGCCTCTAGAATTTCTCCTTTAACACTACTGTGATGACAAGCACCATTCTCCATCAGAAGAAAATTTAAATGCTGCTTTTATTTATTTATTTTGTTGCAAAGGCCACAAATATTTAACTGAAGTAGGGATGACCTGGAAAGCAACAGAAACTAGTAATGGAATAACTACTACAACACCAGGTTGCTGCTTTGCAGTGTTTTCAATACTGTTTAATGAAGCATGCAAGTTATTATGCAACTATAAAACAAAAGAAAGCAGAGCATTTTGTTCATGGTGTGCAATCCTTTACATGCACACTAAGATAATCACAGGAGAGAAGTACCACTAATTCCTCTTCTCACCTCTATATCATCAGGACAAACTGACCAAGGTTTGCAGCTAAATAGATATTCAGCTGGTAAGCAAGACCGGCTTATCAAGGCAGTTGAGTCTGCTGATTTAAGCATCTATTTAACAGACAAAAAAAATTCCCCTCCTCAACTTCCCAGTCACACAAACCAGTGAGCTCCTCATTTCTTCAAGTGTCCTACTTCCTGCAGCTCACTGAACAACTGAACTGAGAAGTGAGGGAATTAGGAACGGAGGAGGGAAAAAAGAGTGAGTCCTCCAACCATCCTCTACTGTCTCCAGGCAGGTCTCAGCTTAGTGACCAGTCTTCCAGGTTTTGCTCCTTCAAATTCCACCTCCCACCCCATGATACATTTGAAGAAGAGTTACATTTTTTTTTTTTACCACAAAGAAATGAAAAAAACCAAAGGGGAAGCATCTATAACCACAAACTTGGGTTTGATTCAAAACACAATGATGCCTATGGAAAGTCTGCAGCCTATCCTTGAGGGGAGGAAGATGGAAGTAGATGCTAGTGCGAGGTGTTAGAAAGAGAGGACAAAGGTGTGAAAGAGAAACCAATTCTCCATTTTTGATGCCATTGTGGATTCAGGGCACAGCTTAGGAGAAACTAAAGATACACAACCACAAGCCTGTCTACAAGGACTGTATGTTATACTTCATTTGACTCTTTTTTCTCCTCTTTTTCTCTCTTCATAGTTCCAATGAGTTCAGTTGTTTGGAAAGAATAAGACTTGTTATGTAAAAGGGCTTTCTTTCCCCCCCCCAACCCTCTTCCATGACAGCTTCCCTAGGATTAAAGGAAAATAAAAGCTGACACATTTGTTTCTTCATCAGTCTAAGGAGCCATGAGAAGACTTGTGACCCATCAATTTCCTTCAAAAACAAAAACGAGGAGGAAGTTAACTCTTACACAGTTGCTATTTTCTAAAACGCCAAGCATTTGGCAACATCATTTTCACTCAAGTGACTAAAACCAGAACACTCCAGCTATCTCTCAAAGATCAGTGTGAAAAAGGGAAATTAAGATTTTGGCTGGGGAGGTGGGAGTGATAGGGGGGACAGCATCACTTTCTCTTTGGTAACATTTGGCATCTCTGTCTCTTTGGTAACATTTTAATATTCTAAATCAAATAGGCATGCAAGGCATGTTCTTTGCCTCGGTCTTCCTGAGGGGGGACCGGGACATCCCTCCCATTGGAGGAATGTATTCCCCCTTGGAAATCGCTGCTATGCCGAGGGTGAGGGTTGACCTAGTGGAAGGGCTTCTGGAAGGGCTGGACGTCTTTAAGTCGGTGGGCCCGGATGACCTACACCTGAGGGTGCTGAGGGA
>JAGPOW010001034.1:2281928-2303940 GCA_030014935.1 Caiman crocodilus
GAACCGGCTTCCTAGGGAAGTTGTTCTTGCTCCTACCTTGGGCATCTTTAATAGTAGATTAGATAGGTACTTGGCTGGGGTCCTGTGACCCTGGCACTCGTTTCCTGCCAATTGGCAGGGGGTGAGACTAGATGGCCTGCTCTAGGCCCCTTCTGACCCTAGGTACTATGATACTATGGTATAAACCAATGGCTCCCAATCTTTTTTTCTCCTCTGCGCCCTGCTGCTGGGAGCAGAGTGGGCGGAGGCCCGGGGGGTGGGAGGCTCCCAGCATGATTTGTCTTTTGGGGGCAGTGCTGGCAACAGGTGATGCTCATTTGGGTCATGACCTGGGGTTGGGAACCGCTAGTATAGACCTAGAAGATGTTATGCAGCCCACTTTCATAGCTCTGTACCAGGAGTGTCAAATTCTTCTGCCCATGTGGGTTGGATGAATGGTGCATGGCGGGCTCTATGGGCTGGATCAGGACCACAGGCATTCCCCTCTGCCCCTCCACATGCTGGCACTGCATCACCTGATATCAGAAGGGAGGTAACAGAAGCAAAAAGAAAGATCGTGGCAGATGGAATACCCCAGGCATCCACTCTGTGGTCACACAGAAGTAACTAAATGTTTTAAAGAGCAAAAGAGTTTTGTGACGAGTGTTGCACCACTGGACACGACTGCTGACAGGGTGCGACTGAAGTTATGGAAGGAAAGATTATGTGCAATCAGGTGCTCTGAAACGGATTTGGAGCCCCCATGAGGGCCTTCCTAGAGGAGCTGATCTAGACTGGCCAACATAGCAATGCCTGAAATGGCCTGTGCATGCAAATTGGAAGATCAAAAACAAACACGATCAAATGAGGCTACTCTAATGACATGGATACATGTAAGCGAGGTCAGGCAGCCACAGGTGGGCCTGGCAGCCCTCTGTGTACCTGGATCAGGCCCATACAGCACCCACCAAGCCATTTAAATGCCCAACAGCTCCTTACCCTCCAGTTCCCTCTTCCCCTCTGGAAAGCTGCCAGGCAGTTGCAGAGCCCAGGAGGGGCACATGGACTGTATCCAGACACATGGAGGTGGTTCAGGCTGTAGGGAGCCTGGGACCTAGCACCCCCTTCCTCATCTGGCACTATCACTCTCAGGCTGATACAAGCACAATGATCTAAGCAGAAGAGGGGCAGAGAGGATGAGTGACTGGGGCCATAGGCAGGACAGGGGGTGATTCAAGCAACAACGGAGGCAGGATCCTGTTTCCCCCTCTCCCTTCCTACACTGCTCTAGAGAGCAGGTGAGCCAGGCAGACAGGGGGCTGATTTGGCAGCTCCTAGTTGTGTCCCTATTTACCAGCCCTCTAGCTGCAGGTCTGAGCTGTGCATATTGGAGGGTATTAACCCTTAAGGTGCAACTACTCATAGCACATGCCAACTGTAATACTGCCTAATATTTCCTACAGCAGTTTTCAAACCATATTTCGTGGAACTGTGGGATTCCACAATACATCACTGGGATTTCACAAAGACTGGGGTAATGGCGGAGTGGGCCAGAAGGCAGGGCACTGCCATTGCTGGGTTGGGTTGCCTTGCCCCGCCCCATGTCAGCTCATAAAGCCTGTGAAGCCAGGGGTAGGGATTCCCTGACAGAAGGGCTAAGAAAAGGTTCCATGATTTAGCAAGTTCGAAAACTACTGACTTCGGAGTTATCACGTGCTAATTGTAATATGTAACGTCACCCTTAGAACATGCATTTTAGTTTTTCATCAGAAAAGGGACTACAAAAAGGTACATGCAACTCTTACTTTGTTTTCCTGAAAAAGGTTATGAGCTAGGTTTTCAGGAAAGGCATTTGAAAACATGCACATGCATGCTTTCATACAGATACCAAATTTTAGTGCCTGAACTGACAAGTCTAGTATTTCACTTCAAAGAGATGTCAGTACCTTTTGATATGTTTGAAACCAAGGCAGATGATATTGTGCTCTTATATCACTGCAGCTAATACTCAAGAAAGAGATACTAGATTGGGGAGGCTAAAATTGCTTGGAATGAAAGAAGAAAAATGAAAAGTTAAATAAATAAAACAGGGAATAAACACCTTTGATCCATTTTATCCCTGTCTTTCATGTTAAATTTAACTCAGATGCACAGAACTTCTACAGCTCATCTTGCTATATCTAACTTGATTTTCCTACCTTGAATTTTCTGGTGTCTGTGGGTTTTGCACATCTGAGGGATCACAGCCTCTGTATTTCTTCAAGTGCCATCTCAACTGACAGGCGTGGAGGATAGCATGCATTAGTTACATTTGGTATGATTTGCAGTTGGTCAACATGGTTGCCACAGGGGGCCAAAAGAGAGAGAATTGGAGAAGAGAAAAAGTGACAGTTTAAAATCCATTAAAATATATGGGAGCAAGTAGCTTTTCAGTGAAGTGGAAGAGGGGAAAAAACTGCAAATTTCTGCTAAAAATCTGGACGGTCTCTTCCAAATATGGCTGCTGTAACGAGGGTTTAATGTATAAGATTCTAAAAGTACAGTTTGGCAAAAATAAAAAAGGCACATGGAAATCTGGAAGTTTTCCAGTCTGGCCTGGTACAGAAGGCCAGACTGGAAAATAAGAATTTGTACCCAATAACTTCTAGTTCAAATGTCAAAATAAATTAAAAATTCTACTCTCCCTTTCTAAAAGTATTATTATCTCAAAGATGTGTGTATTGGGGAGGGCCATCCATTTTAAATGTTATCTTCTCTCTCCTACACCAAAGGAATCCATATCAATGTCCCTTTTCTTCTGCCCTGAGGAGCCTTCTCTGCATGCATACGCTTCGGCGAAGCCTGCCCAAAAAACAATCAATCCGTAAAAAACAAAACAAAACAAAAAAAACCCAACAAAAAAACAACTATCTGAAATGCTTCCATTTCATTTTATGAAAGAATGAAAATGAAAGATGAAATACCTGCTTTCCAGAAATGCTATGGGAAGAACCCCCCCCCCAACAATCACACCAGTGACCTGACATAGGAAAGGAGACAAACCTGTGGGTGAAAAAAGATGCCTTTGGGAAAGGAGAGATCTTGATGGATTTCTGACTCTATTTGCCAAATTCTTCCACTCTATCATACAGCATTAAACTGTGTTTTAAACTGCTACATCCTGTAGCAAGAGTTGACATGCTTTATAAAGATGCAGGGCAACAGTATGGCTGAAGTAAATTGCTTCAAAACTGCATTTATAAGGAGTGATGTTATAGCAGCTCAAACCAGCTGTTCAGACAGGCTATGGGGTTGATCACTATCGGCGCGGCATGAGTCAACTAGGGCTCTTGACATCACTGGTGCATGAAAAAGGGCAGGGGAAAGTTCCTGTGTAAAAAAGAGCCATAGTTTATGAGAGACAAACTTTCTGGAGTCACCAACATTAGCTTCCCTCTCATATATAGAAAAAGAAAAAGAAAAAAGAAAAATCAGTCATTCCATATAACCTAGTGGGAAAAAGGAAACAACTTTCTTTGGCTGTGAAGAGGTACTAAGTTAGGTTGGGCGTACAAAATCTGACAAAAGCAAAGTCAGGTTTTGTGACGCTTTTGTCATAGGAGATGAGAAAAGCCCCATCTCACTGGTTTGTGCAGCAGAGCTGTTCTAAATTTGGCAACAATAAATTAATTAAAAAACCCTTTGGCTTTACTGAAATTCTACAAATATTTCATGAAGTGAACCCCCATAACCAATACATGCTGTTAACTGGTACTCTAACACAGTGTTTCTCAACCTTTTATGTAGCAAGTACCCCCTAACTTCTGAAAATTTTAATAGTACCCCAACACTCAATTTTCCAGGGGATTTTATATTTACAGGCTAATGTGTACCATATATTGGAAGAAGGGCTGTGTCTATAAAGCCGTGATATGACAGATGCCTAATCTGGTGTGGGTAGATTTGCAACCTTGACACCAGCTCAAGTTATGTACCTGGGCTAGAGGTGATATTGGCCAAAGCTAGAAGGGCTGAACTCCATGCCACACAAAGCACAGCACACCAAATTATTACTGGGGAATTTAATTTTTTTTAATTGCACCATTTTTTTGCCATAGTTTTGAGAGGAGGAAGGGGCAAGAGAAAGAGGGAGAGTGTTGGGGTACCTGCGTACTCCCTGTGTCCCGTGTACTCCCAGGGGTATGTGTACCACAGGTTGAGAAACTATGCTGTAACAGAGGAATGACTCTGGTGATGAGTTGCCCATTTTCCCAGTTGGACATCATAAGCCTCTCAGCTCTGCAGAGCTCCAAAGCCAATCAGCAGAGTTTACCTTTAGGGTATGACATTGAGATAACATAAGTTTACAGAAATGTAATTAATACTCTACTCAATCCTAACACCATTTTAAATGTAGTTTTTTTATCTGAGACTACTGTATGTCCATGTGCACACACACACACACACCCACCAGTACCAATCATGCCTTTACACGTGCACCTGTAAAGGAATCTGATTTATAGCTCTGCTTTCTGGATGCAAAATGTTTTCTATGTTATGATGAAATGTTGATTGCATTTTGGTAAACTTTTTGTTTAAAAACTGTATTTTGTATAGAGCTTCTGATAAGTACAATGAAATTTTACATAAATACATTGATTATGCATATTTAACCTTTGTGCATTTGTTCACCTCAGTGGGTAAAGAGCCCCTGAAAGCCAACATTTTAAGGAGCTTTGGCTCTTGTGCAGTTTTGTAACATTATTAACCAGATATTTTTACTTAAAACTGAAAAGGAGACGACTCCACCTCCAAAGTAAATGAGATGAACAGGAATAGTGGTACAAAAGGCAATATACTAAAGGCCTCTTGACCATGGCCCCAGTCAAAAAAAAAAAAAGAAAGAAAGGGTGGGAACATAACTGACTGATATGCAGCTGTGAATGCTACACAGAACATAGGCGAACATAATTTTCAGGGCAGGCAGACCTTTTACCTCCTCAGGAACATTTGGGATATCTACTGCCTTTTCCCAAGCTATTCACTGCACAACAGCTGCAAGAGGCACTAAGCAGGCACCACCATCCACAAAACAGACATCAGAGTACACTCTTCAGAGCTGCCCTCAGTTAAGGTGCTCACATGCCCCTACCAAAATTTCTGATGCCCATCTCTTTGATTTCCAATTTAAAACCACCAAGCTGTGGACAGTCAATCCTGACTTTCACCCCCACACACACATTTCCAAAGATGGAAGATAACAAAGGGCTCCCCCAACAGTTTTGAAATAAAAATGACCTGACCACTGAGGAAGGACTTGAGGAAGAACACGTGATGCCTGAAAGCTTGTCCTACAGCTTTCCCAACTATCCATTTGGTCCAATAAAAGATACTAGAAAAAAAAAATCCCTAAACTTAGCCACTTATCACTCAAGACATTTGGAAATTTCAGAGCGATTAAAAATGGGCCAGGGTAGAATTCAAGTGCTAAGAGTTATGTTATGTAACACTCCTGGCAACTAGCTTTAGGATGGCAGGTGAAGCATAGCAAACACTGCTACTGTATTAAACAGACCAACAAACAGACTTACCTATGTGTTTCAGGGCAGAGAAATAGGAGAGGGGCAAGAGAACAGCCAAAAAACACCAAAACATGGAAAAGAAAAAGAAAAAAAACCACAGTTAATCCAAAATAAGGGCATTCACTAATGTAAACAGTGGGTCACAATATAAAAAAAAAAAAATGATCATGAAGTAATTGGGTTAGATTGTGTACACTGGATCATGAAGGCTAGCTTTGTGCTCACATGAAGATACTCAAATTTGGGCTTGTGTTATTTAATGCTCTCAGCTAAGACAGGTTACTGTCATGGATGAAGAGCACTGTTTTGTATATCTTAGAACATAAGCTGTCAAAACAGGCGAAGACACCAAAGCCAGGCAGGATTTCTTTCCAAACTCATAACACAGTGAAGACCTGGCACATGCACTTTCCCTCCTGAGTATAATTTAGGTCAGCAATACTTCAAGATGACTAAGATTTTAACATGCATCTTGATGCGTCCTGGTCATTTTGGGGAATATTAGAACAAAGCCATTTGGCAGAAAAGTGGTTTTCTTCATGGGGAGACAGCTCTTCTGCCCTTGAAGAGAACTAAGTACTTCTTTACATGCATAGGTTTCTTTACAGCAAGTCTAACAGTTGGGGAAAACACCCTTTTCCCCAGCAGGCATTTTGAAAACTGGACAAAACTACAGCAAGGAGAAAGGAGTCTATCTGCCCCCTTCTCTCACCCTTCACCTCCAAGCAGCTAGGGAAAAAAATGTCTAAACAGTGGAAGTATCCACTATAACTATAGCTCTGTCTCTCCAGGAGGAGACTGAGTTTTAGCTCCCCACACTCTGCATACAAAAAGAAGCCATTAGGGGCCTGAGGGGTAGGAGAAGGCAGTGACAGTGTCCTTTTAATTAGGTTGAAACTAACTTGGTGAGAATAGCTTGTCTGTATCAATAGCTCTAATTGACTGCTCTGAAGACAGACTGAGTGAATAAAGCAGGGGGTAATTATTGTCTGTGACAATTTGACTGACAAGCCTGTCCCCTTGAGGAGAATCCAGAAAGCCTATTGTCTAGCTGAGCCCCAAATATAAAGAATTCACTTTGAGGACTCCATTATGAAGCACACTGGAGGGCTGGGAAATTTGGCACTCCTGGTGATGTGGTAACATTCATTTCAAGCAGTGTATCTTTGAACAAATGGCTCAGGTGTGGTAGGGAGAGAAGATAGGAAGAAAAAGGTTGTAGAATAGAGGTGTGGTATTTGCCTGGATGGAAAAGAACAAAGGCACTGCTTTTCTTGGGATGTGCCAAGTGATTATAGACCAGCAGTTTTTCAATGCAGCATCATGCCCTGTTTTGAGACAGCACTGCTCTAGGGTCAACTAGAAAAAAAAAGAGAATATAATAAAAAGGGACAAATCTGTCCAGTCTCACTTATCATGCATAGTGCGACCATGCCTTACAATATTTGCTCTCCAGAATGCCAATTGCAGGTTTTAAAGTAAGCACATTTTTAAAATTACTTATTTTCACTAAAAACCTAGTGAAAAAGATGTGCGCACAAAAGTCACTGCATTCTTGAAAAGCTACTTGGATGAAAGTTTCTTATAAAACCCCAACACTTGAAAGCACATCTTCTTTTCATTCCCCAAAGTCCCCTCTGGAAAGCGGTTTTCTGTGTTGTCAACTGTTTGTGGGCAGACCCTAAGAACTTTATTATTCAGACCCAAGCAGTTACCATACCAATGACCTATTCAACACTGGCAATGGTTAAAAGGAATGGTATATTTAATATTTCTGCTTCCCTAGAAATATACCGCCATCTGTCTTCCCAGCCTCCAAAAGCCTTCAACAAAAACTGTAGATACTAACACCCTCCAAAAACTGCAAGACAGCAGCTGGACCAGAGATGCCTTTGCAATGCTAGCATTCGCTCTGGTCACAATTTTGTGATTTAGGGCAATAACAGCCATCTTGGCTGACACTGGGGAACAAAACAAGAATCCAAGCAAAAATCTATACATTAAGGTGAAGAGCTAAGAGCTATGAAAAATGTCTCATACTCTGCAGACTGAACCAAAGTGCAATACTGGCACCCGTGCTGAAGGGCAGAGATGTTGGATGGGGAGCCAGTTCAGAACAATGGCAAGTCTAGGTCCAGGGCCAGCAATAGAAGCCCAGGCAGGACATAAGCCTGTCAATGACAGGGTGTGTGGGGAAAAAGATGTTTTTAGAATGAATGGAATTTGATTCTGGGAAAAGTGTGGTGTTGGGTCTGTCTTCAACAAACCTTTGTGACGGTCAACTGGTCCGAGACAAAGATTTTATTTTTATTATTAATAATAATAAAAATAATAATGTTATTATTTTTATTATTAGACAGGATAATTAATAGGTCTGGGGTTGAAATGTACTGCACACACTAGAAGTTTGAACTCTTGAGTGACCTGGACAGAAAGCATTTCAAATATGAAAGCCAGGCTAATTGGAACCATACTGCCATAGGCAAAACTCTCCAGCTTCCCTCCTGCCAAAGTCATCAGGACTCTTTCTTCCTGGACAGTTTTTGGAAGGCCAGACCTCTAATTTGTCTTGGAAATACCCAGCTCCCTAAGCTGAAAAAAAATAGACTGCTCATAATTAGGATCCAAGTGTTCCTCAAAAACTATGTTGGGGTTACCAGTTTTGACATACACTGCAATGACTGACCCCCTAATATAAAGTCACTACTATCTTGCATGTGCTTCATGCCTTGAATCTATTTGTGTTTTTTAGCTGCTGGCACCATTAACAGAGATGCTGATCTCAATTAAAACCAGCCCACTGCTTCCCTAAGCTTAATTAGAAGCAAGGCTGTTCATTCTGGCACCAGCAGTATTTTCTTTTCAATTAATAGGCTTAACAGGCAGCAGAAGCCAGTATCTTCTTTTCCCCTCTTCCCACTCCAGCAAGTAGCCTAGCACTACTTCAAAACCTTTGACAAGGATTTTAAAGAGAAAGCCATTTCAGAAGATGCTGCTGGAATGGAAAACAAACTGCCCTTTTAGAAAATACATTTCAGTGCAGCAAGAACCCATCACAATCTGCTCTCTTCTCTATATGATAGAATGGATAATAAAAACTGAACAGAGCAGGCAGAAAGGTGAATGAAACAGCAGTTTAAAACAGGATGGACTAGTTCCTCTGTTGTTACAGTTTACTGTCAAGTTCCTAGAGAAAGAATGGAAGAGGTGGGGAGGAACAGGGAAAAGCAGAGAGCTGTCAGTTTCTTCTCTAAGAAATTGATGCATCAAATTTCAGACCTTCCTACTGTCATCCTTTGAATATACAGTGCTGAACTAAGTCCCCAGTTCAGCCAACTTGTGGTACTGTATATGCAGAGACCTTTAAAGGGGATTTTTTGGGATTGGATGTAAATGCTATGAATGAAAGCTAAAAATTAAGCCTCCCAAAGCTTGTTATAGTTACAGTTAACCTTCCTACAGATTGCTCCCATGCCGGCCAACAACAGACTGTACCTCACTCCCATTCCTCCTGGACTGAGAGCAAGTCATGTAGGTCAGCCACAATTTGGCTTCATTCAGAGGGACTTTGTGAAGCTGCCGCCTTTACATCCCCTCTGCCCCTCTGCCAGTCTAGGGATGCCCAGTCACACAGCCCCTAGGCTCCACTTCATCCCAGCTCAAATGCCCACTTCCTTCTATACTGCAAAGTCTCCAGGACAGCCTGCTCACTGATTCAAAACCTCTTCTCTAATGTAGGCTACCTACAAGCATTTTTCCTATTCCTATCAAGAGCTTTCTTCCTTCTAGCAGCTTCCCCTGACATATTCTTCTTGCTGCTGCAGGGACTCTGCCTGTCTTCCTGTCTTCAGGCATCCTTCTGCCAACGGGCAGTGAAAGGCTCTCTTACACAGTAAAAAATGTTAAGCATGATGGGGCTTCCAGGCATAATGCAGAGGCATTAACTACTAAAGCTTAAAATTAAATGTCTGTCTCTTGTTTATCTCAGAAAATAGTACACTTTCACAGGTCTTGCATAGCACTTGCAGATGAAAACCCAGCCCTGCGTGAAATACCCTATGCTCTATTAGGCTGAGCAAGAAATGAGGGAGGGGAAAAAGAAAAAAAAAAGAAAAAGAAATATCGTTTGATTCGTTGAAGTTTCATCCTTCCTTCTGACTGCTTAGCCCAGTTGGGATGCTTCCCTCTGAATCCCCAAATAGCTAATATTCACTCCTGCCTTAAAGCATACTTTTCCCAGGAAGCCTATAGAGCCAGAATCCTATGTCTAAACAATAAGTAAAGCAGATGGGAAAATAAAGAAGTGAAGGGTGGGAGGATGATATATACTGTAGTAAACTTCACTGTACAGTTACTTTCTTGTGGTTGCTTTCCTCCCTCTTTTTGCTGGATGACATATTTTCATAACCTTGCTCATCAAAATGATGTCTGACTACTGTCTATTTAGGCCATCTGCTCTTCTGGGTAAGGCTCTGGCAACACACTTGTTTGTAAAACAACTCACAGAGAAAGGTTTTTTTCTGACTCCTATTTTGGTGTTACTTTATAAAAGTGTCCTTTCAGTACTACCCCCTTTTGTATGCTCATGCCACACCAGAATCGTGCTGTCAAGGTCCTGTGTCCTGGCCAAGAGGACTGGATAAAAGTTCCTTTGGGTTTAATTAAGTGGTAGGAGTGGCCACTGATGTGATCAATTTGAAAGCCAACCATTCTGGATCCCTAAAAAGAGAAAGCCCTGAGACAGGCAAATACATCTCTTGCTTCCTCAAAAAGCTGACATCTGTTGAGTTTGTGGCTGAATTTGGCAGACTCTCTCCAGAGTGCTCCCCATTCCCAACAGCCTACTGAGGGTTGCCAAGTGTCAAAGGGATTTCAATTTATCAATAAGATCGACACCAACTGATGTCCAGCAGGGTTAGCTCATCTGATGTGTGGTGAATATGCTAGTCTTGCAGCACTAAATATGCCACTGGATGCAAAATACTCTTTACTTAAACATTTCTATAAAAGAACAGTAGTTAAAACTTCAAATGCAAGGTTAAGAGAAACCTAACTAGAAGCTCTGAAAATGGAAACCCCTGTTTAGCTGCAGAACTGGCTCAAAAAGGGCAACAATATTTTAATATATAAGAGCTTCCTCACAATATTTCACAATGCTTTCAACCGTCACTATTAAAGGGGGAGTAGCTCACTCTCCATGCTCCATGAAGGCTCAGCTGTTGGTCATTTTGTTGAGATTAAAGATTTGCCAGCACTTTGGTAGGACCTAAATGGCCCAGGAGTGGACAGGATCCCATACTGTTAAGCACTGCTCAGACATGAGAGAGTTCTGCCTTACTAGGGTTAAAATCTAAAACCCATGTTTAAAACTCATCTGTGATGCACAGGCCTAGCTACAGTTCAAAAAAATCTTGTGGTGGGGATTGCTGGTTACAACTTGGGTTTCCCCCGTGTGGCCAAAATAGTGGTTTGTCTGACAAAACACATGCTGAGACACTTCTTGATCCAGCTCCACAGTGTAGCTCTAGATAGACCAGTGACATTTTTCAGTCACAGTCAGAGTCACTGTTGGGGTCCCAAATGCAGTTGCATGTGGCAGAGTGTATTTTAACCATCTCAAGGAGACAACTGTGCCAGAACAGTCCCAAGGTTGAAGATTGTTTTAATAGTATAGAAAGGCTGACAGCTGGTTTTGTCATGTTTTTTTGCCTTGCATGTTTGAACAGGAAGACGTCATGCTTTAACCACATTAAGGCACTGCAATTAAATTTGGGTGTCTTTCGGGTTAGCACACTGTTGTAAAGCAAAGATACAATCATGCAGTAGTGACAAGCATGCTTCACAACTGCTTGTAAAGTAAGTCATGTGCATAGTGCAGCCTGAGAATGTCAGATGTGTTCTAAGTGGGGTGGTAGATTTTGTGATATGGACACCTGTCTTCTATGAATGGACTCACCTCATTTCAGATAGCTTATTAAGCAGCTGCCAGCTAATAACTCTTAGTTACTGCCAACTCCAGTCAAATTCAGCCATGACCTGGAAGTGAATGGGCCCTATATCCCACTGTCCATCAGGTTGATTTCCCCCCCACTTCATTGCTGAACACTTTGCTATGCAAGATCTTGAGTTGCTTTCTCATGCTGAACAAAGCCAACATTTGACCTCATCTGCTGAAGAATGCCACGAAACAAGAGGAAAAGAATAGCTCTGCCTTTCTACCTTTCCATTAAGCAGCTGGATCAGCTCACGTTTAGGAGAGACTATCCTTAATTAATTAATTTGATATGATTAAGTTAAATTTAGAAGAATAACATAAAAGGAGCTCTAGGGAAAACTCCTCCACCCTGCCTGTGACAAAGCCATTCCAATTTAGTATTGCTTTTCATGGAAACTGTGAAAAATAGGGTTACAGATGGAGTCAGTTCAGAGTAGAAATATTAAATAACAGTAGATGCCTTCAAGTCCATTACTCTTATCCAAGAAAGGCATTGAGGAGTGGGGAGAAGATGAACAGTCAGAAAACTGATAGGATTCATCCCTTGTTCCATTTCCTGGAAATTAAAGAGAAACCTGGACAGTTTCTAAGCTCTGAAGGCATGTGTCAGAACTAAGTCATTCAGAGATGTTCAGTTTCTTTTCTTCACTTTCAAGTAAGGACTCAGTAACAATAAAGGAGCAAAGCCCATCTCTTTCTGCAGAGCCTGACAGGGTGGCAGGACCAATCACTGTGAGACTGCAGCCATGTTCTAACTATTCCCCAAGGACAATCAATCATCAAGGGCAGTTCTGCGATGCATCTTGGTCTCCCCATCCAATGTGGGCAGGAATTTTTTTTAATTGACCAGTAGAGGCCAGACTCTATACCTCCCTCCAAAATGTACCTAGGACAGCTTTAGAACATGGCTTTAACCCTCACTACATTAAGTGTGAAACACAAAACATGTTGCAGCTGTAATTGCTTTTTAAAAAAAACCAAACACGATTTAGAAGCAGTAATATACTTCTAGCAGGACTTCAGGATTGTACCAAAATATTAATATTTTCAAACACAATTAGAAGCAGTAATACAGACAGGGCCACGGATTCTAGGTATGCATTTGCTGAGGTTAAAGACAAGTTCTCACTAGTTTATGGAGCATAATTTTTGCTTTATGAGGCTGATTAACCATGAAAATTATAGGGGGAGACTGTTTTCTTTTACCCTCATTAGCAGCAAGGATTGGGAAAATGCCAGGAAATCTGGCCAACCCCAGTTCTCACAGAAGTTGGGCCTCTTGGGTTTGCAGACTGGCAAGCGATCATTTCTCTGCCACTTATTTTGGCTGAAGTCAAATGAGATTAGCAGGGGATTTTATGTACCGTCTTCTTCTCCCCCACCCCTCATCCACAGATCAAATGGATTATGCAAATAGGGAAGGTATTTTATTTTTAAGGATGAAATGGTAGTGCTGATGGGCTTTTAGTTTGTCTTCTGGGAGGAGAAAAGGAGTAGCATAGCAACAAAGATATTGCACACAGAGTGAAAAGCACATCAACTAAAAAAAAGCACAAATTACTATCAGAATTTTAAAAACTCTTTCTTGGTATAACTGATGCTTAGGATTTCTATAAGGCAAAGATACAAGAAATAATATTCTTTGTGTATTTTCACCCATGAGAAATGTGTCCATGTGCAAAGCCCAGTGGCAGACTCATGCACTAACCAAGTCCAACAGTGAGAGGGATGTAAATGGAACTCACAGACCCATCTGCCTTTTGCTCAGCCTCAGCACATGGGTGACTTCAAACATTGCACAGTGGTTGCACACTGGCTGCTTTATAGGTATCGCCAGCTTTGCTGGGTGCCCTATGCACAGTCAGTTTCTCCTGTTCCTTCAGCTGTGCCATGAAACAGAGGAAAGGGAAAAATCTGTGTAAGTAGGAAAATGCAATTACAAAATCAGAACCATTAGAACTTTAAACTGCTTTTACGAAAAAGTATTTTGAAGTTACCTAGATGTCAAGTTGATGGGATCCTTTGAAGATGTCAATGGGAAGAACAAAGAGCTTTGACATTTTGATAAGATGAAAATGTGCTGCTCCAAGTCAGTAAAAATAGTCTTCCCTACTGTAGTTCTAATCTCAATGAGGAGAGCCAGCTCAATTACCAAGCTAACAGACCTTCTTGCATAGAATGCTTACACACTGTGTAAGTATGGAAACCTAAAGCAGTTTGCTTGTATTTGGTGAAATAATCACTCAAGGATATCAGGCTGTTTAATCTGCCTGCCCCCCCTCCCCTCCCCAATATAATAAAAAAAAGTCTGCATTTTTAGGACTAAGTTTGAGAAAGGAGGGTAATACAGTTTGCATGTTATAAATTATTGCTAATCACGGGATCATTTATCAGATGCTAAACATGTGTGCCCAAGAGACACTGTTTCTCTGCTGCCATTGAGCCCACAGCAGGGACCCTTGTAATAATACAGAAATACAGCCAAAGTAAACTCCCCAGATGGGAATATACAACATCCTGTTGCTTCACTAGGGAAATATTTAGCAGCTGATTCATACAGCATACTGCCTCTCATTAAGAGGAACACCAAACTGGAGGGTGTCCATGGCATCTCCTGCCAGGGACAGCAATTGCTGCCCTAAGAACAGGAGACAGTGCTCTTGTTCGGCCCATGTATCCATTTCAGACATGTGCAGCACTGTGGAATCTAGCAGGACTTCAGGACTGCACCAAAATTTTTCAACCATCAGTATTTTCTCAACTCAGAAAACGCTTCTTGATAAGAAGAACCTTCCAAACATGTCTCTGAAAGGCATTCAATGTAACATCAACTTTTCTTGTAACAAGAGGAGCTCTTCATCACCTTTGCTTTTACTAAGTTAAGCACATTTTTAACCATTTCTGCATGAATATACAATTGAACAGCTTGCCTACTTATTCCTCAATTTCAGTCAAAGTTCTTCATGGAAGCAGAATAATGTTTCCTTATCAACCATTGTGATGAGAGAACATCACCATGTAGAAAACAAGGAAAGGTTAATAATGAACATAACAGGAATTATAGACTTTGTTTACCACTCCATGCTATTAGACAAAAAAAAAAAAAAAAAAGAGAAAAAAAGAACAAGGAGTCAATATGTAGATGGATTTATAAATAAAGGACCAGACCTTCAAGGGGCTTCTGGAAGCTCTTGGATAATACTCAGTGCTTTTGAAAGCCTGATTCCAAGTTTGAAAAATACTACTTAAACTGCATTTTTCTTGAAGGATAACAACATTTACCTACCTAAAGGTTGCACACTACAAATAACAATAAAAAAACCATACTGCCTAACACCATGGATATATCCCTTTAACAGTGTGCCTTAGGATGAATGAATTATGGACTCATACTTGTCTTCATGACTCTTAGGTTACACATTCATGCTGCAACAGGACGCACACTCGAGGCATCTTAGTATATGCACCTGGCTGCAGTTTGGGAGTATGTGAGGTCTGAACTCGTTAGGTTCAAAGCCAGGCCAAGCAGCTGCTAATATATGTTCCCTTATGTGAGCTTTGTAGTGGTTTCCTCTCAACTTTTTTCAAGACTGTTCTGTATCCCAGCTATTATGGCAACACTGTTGATTAAAAACAAAAAACCCACCCACTTTTTTATCCAGCTTAAAACAACAACAACAAATAGCAAATAAAGATGCACTGACTTTACAGCAACACAGGAATGTCACAGTTTCAGAGGTGTCTGTGGAATACTGATATTGTTTTAGGCCTTCAAGGTGGAAGGTGCTTGATTTGGCAAGATGAAAGATACATATCAAGATCACAAAGAAATACAACAATTCTTCCCCAAGTCCATAATCAGACTTGTACAACTTCCAAAAGATAGTCTGCAAATGTTTTTGGGAAAAATGAATCAAAACACAGAAAAGATTTGCAGAGAACCAGGCCCTATGACATTATACATTTCAACAGGGAAATGGACTCTATAGAATATTCATTACAATTCACACAGCCTAACTTTAATATAATAAATTAGAGGACTTCCACTTTTCTTGGGAGACTGTTCTCCAGCCAAATTCATTTCACTGCCTGCAAGTCATGCCTGACCAAGGTTGATTGGCTCTGTGGATGCAGGGAGATCAGTGGATGTAATGCACCTGGACTTTAGTATGGCTTTTGATATAGCCTCCCACAACATTCTTGCAAGCAAGCTAAGGAAATACAGGTTGAAAGTATACTGGATAGAAAACTGGCTGGATTGTCAGGCTCAAGGGGTTTGAATCAATGGCTGATGTCTAGCTGGCAACCAGTATCAAGTCGAGTGCCCCAGTGGTCAGTCCTGGGGCGAGTTTTGTTCAGTATCTTCATCAATGACCAGGAAGATGGGATGGAGCATACCCTTAGCAAGTTTGCATATGACACCAAGCTGGATGGAGTAGTAGGTAGAATGGCAGGTAGGGCTAACACTCAGAAAGACCTAGACAAATTGGAGGGGTGCATCAAAAGAAACCCGACATTCAATAAGGACAAAATGCAAAAGACAGAACAATCAGTTAGGATGGCACAATCCTTTGCACCAGTACAGGCAGGGGACCAACAGGCCAAGCTGCAGCTCTGCAGAAAAGGCTATGTGGGTTATGGTGGACAATATGCTGAGTATGAGCCAACAACGGGCCCTTGTTGTAAAAAAGGCTAATGACATACTGGGCTGCATTAGTAGGAGTGTTGCCAGATGATCAAGGGAAGCAATTAATCCCCTCTATTCAGCACTGATGAGGTCACAACTGGAGTACTGTGTTCAGTTTTGGGCCACCCACTACAGAAAGGATGCAGACAAATTTGGGGAGAAACTAGTGGTGGGCAACGAAAATGGCACATGACTTCTAGTAGAGGCCAAGAGAACTGGACTTATTTAGTTTGCAGAAGAGAAACCTGAAGGGAGATAGCAGCCTTCAACTACCTGAAGAATGGTTCCAAAGAGGATGGCGTTAGATCAGAATGGGAAATTATTTTGGTTGGAGGGCCACTTAATGAGTTTTGGTGAGCAGTTGAGGGCTGTAAGGTTAACCCCACTGCTTGACAGGTGCCCCACCCCCTGGTTGCTATCTTGGGAGCAGAAGTCCTGACCCTAACTTCTTACCTTTGTCACCAGAAGTCCCTCCCCATGCCTCCTGGAAATACTCCTTTTGGAAGGGGAGGGTTGCCATGTTGGAGCCAGAAAAGAAACCCAAATCATACACTAAAAGTCAAACAGCTACTATAACATACTTTATTGCAAAAAAATATTTGTCATGATTTGCTTTTCTGCCCTGTGTATAGAGGTAGCTGCATAATAACTGAAAAATAAAGTCTTACTCGTGTCTGTGCATGTGGGGTGCAATAGAGAAAATAAGTGTGTATGTATGAGGCATGGGGGTCTCCCCACATGGTACATAGCTCTGGCTGCCAGCGGCAACAGCAGCAGCAGCAGCAGGCACTCAGGGCCCTCATGGCCCAAACAGGCTCTGGCAGCCAGTGGCATGTGGTGGCAAGAAGCACAGCCAGGCCAGCTTGCCTCTATTGCATGGGGCTCTGTACAGCGCATGTGGAACTCCTGGCACTTGCGTGCCACTAGGGGAAGCCCCATGTGATGGAGCTGGCTGCCTTCCCCACCCTCTGCTGTGCAGATCCCAGAACCAGACCTTGAAGCCATTGATCACTACTTGTTGAACCCAACAACCCAGCCAGCTTTCTGTCCATCTTACAGTCCATTCATCCAAGCAGCCTGTAGTTCCTTAGCTTGCTTGCAAGAATGGTGTGGGAGACCATACCAAAAACCTTGCTGAAGTCACAGTATATCACGTCCATTGCCTTCTCTGCATCCGTACCCAGTTGTCTCATCATAGAAGGCAATCAAGTTGGGCTGACTTGTCTTTGGTGAATCTGTTGGCTACAAAGGACCAACTCACAGGATCATAATAAGTTCTAGTTTATTGGACGGGATGTGACGTTACCAATAAAATCATAAATGCAAACTTTGAGTTATGGGTGGTACTGGTCACATTAGCGCGCGTGCACACACACACTCTCACTCACTCACACCCATGTAATTCAAATCCACGTAGTATAGTGTATAGTAGCTGCTGTAGTGACTGTGGGAGCACTGGTGTCAGTATATCTACGTATCTGAGGCCCTGGAGTCTTCTGTTGACTGTCAGCTTCCTTCAGGGTGATATCTACTCCAGAAGGGGGGCTGCCTGCTTGTCCTTCTGTCTCAGTAGGTCAGGTTCTAGATGAGAGGGTACCACTGAGGGTCACACTTCACTGCCTTTTATCCTTTTCTGGCAGACCTGTGTGATCCCCCAGCATCATCTTGGCTATGCAATCCAGAAGTTGCTAACTACCCAATCCAGGTGGATCTTGAGCTGTTAGGTGACAGGGGTCTTGCCTGCTGGTAGTGCAGTTTGGGAAGTCAGTTTGTGATTTTGATTAATTAACAATGGTATTGTTAACGGTTGCAGGAATAGTCAATAAGGTAGGTGCTCAGTTCAGGAATCAGTTCTTTAACTTGATTAGCTAAAAATGGAGTTCCTTTGGCTAGGCTATTGTCATTCAATTACATACTGATCGCCGAACCCTTGCATTTACTCATCGGACCACCCAGCATAGCAGATTGTATCACTTTACAGTTACAATTTCAGTGCAGTTTTTAACAATGGTCCAGGGTGTAACTTCATTCTACAAGGGGTACATTCCTTAAGGGTTTAAAAAGGATTAAAATATAAAATATGAAATGCCATGGTAAGGATGAGACAGATGAAATATAAAAATGCACTGTGAGAAATATAGAAAATGCAATTTGAGATACTGAGGATCAAAGGCTACTGGGGACAGTAAGTGATATTTTACTTTTGTTTTCTTTAGTGACACTAAGCTTAACTGATATGTAGATGTAGTTTCTAGGCTTCTCCTACCAAAAGCCACTTCAGCTTTCTGGCTTGGTCTGAGCTTTGCCACACCCATGCAATGAGTGTGCTAGGTCTCTGCCAATAGTGAGAAGGAAAAGAAATGCACAAAATGGGGGAGGCAGTTTGCAGCTAAGACGGTGCTGCTGTTATATCCATGTCCAGAAGGACAGTGTACAAAGGGGGCTTTCTGTTACAAATCCATTCTATTTCTGATCACTTTTTTTCTCCGAGTGCTTAGAAATGGATTCTTTGAGGACCTGCTCCATAGTTTTTTCTGGCGACTGAGGTGAGGCTGACTAGTCTGTAGCTACCTGGATCCTTCTTCCCTTTCTGAAAGATGGGTACTGTATTTGCCCTTTTTCAATTGTCCAGGACCTCCCACAATTGCCCCAAGTTTTCAAAAGATAATAGCCAGTGGCTCTACAAGCACAACAGTAAGCTCCTTAAGCCACCCTCAGATGCACTGCATCCAGCCGCATGGATCTGTCCACATCCAGATTTTCTAAACAGTTCCTAACCTATTCTTTCCCCATTGAGGGCTGCTCACATCCTCCCCACACTGTGCTGCCTGTTACAGTAATCTGGGAACTGACCAAGAAAGAACAACTGACCAGAAACAATCAATACTTCCTTTATGGAAGGCAAATCAACCTGCCATCCTTTAATGCTTGCAACTATCTGCAAGTGTCAATAAATCAGCCACCCTGGATGGTGGTTGTTCAGTAAACTTGCATTCCATCTCCAATCCTGCCATGATTACAGCACTTGGCTCTATGTGTCCTCAAATGAGAGAACTATCCCAGAGACTATGCAAGATGATACTTGTCTAAAAAAGGGTAGCTGACACTATATCCAGGGAAGACAGATGTTGCCCAGGTAAGTGGGGGGGGGGGGGAGAAAGAGGAACTGGTTCCGATCTTGGCCATCCGCTGTACTGAACGCATTTACTTCTTTTGTTGTTGTCAAAATAGTAAATAATAATAATAATAATAATAATAATAATAATAATAATAATAATAATAATAGCAGCAGCAGCAGCTTTGGGAAATCTGGCTTCATTGCTCCATGATAATCGAATACCCTATTCTACCTTTGATCACAAGTTTTAGTGCCAATGAAGAGTTCTCCAGCTCTATCTTACATGGTTGGACTCAGCAACTCATATGCAACTAAAATGGGTTTAATGGAAAGTTTACTGAAGTCTTCTGTAATACCAAATGTAATGTTTTAAACAGCAATGCTCAATGCAAAAACAAAGCCAAAGAACATCATGAAGGCACAGAACAGAAATCCAAGCCCTCGGTCATTTCCTGGGTTATTCCAAATGGATTAACAGACTGATGATAATACACTCTGTCTAGTCCTCTAGAGCAGGGGTGGCAAACATACAGCCTGCAGGCAACATCTGGCCTGTGAAACCGTTTCATCTGGTATACTGGGGCAACAGAAGTTGGGGGCATGGCTAGGGGTTGTGTGATCTGCTACAGATTCCAGAGACCTTAGACTATCTTGCACATAATAGTCAGTGGCAGGGAGGCAAACAAGTATTGTGCTGAGACTGCTCTGTTCACCCTGCAGCTACTTGGGCCTGCTACCACTAGACCGCCCCTTCCCCACATCCCAGACCTGCTGCCATTACATCCATGTTGTATCCAAAAGTTTGGCTTGGATTTTAATACAGATGTGGGTGGGTATTATATGGTTTTTGGGGCCGGGCCCATCTTTGATCTGTATTTATGCAGCAAGAAACACAATGGGGTACTGGCCTATAACTGTTCCTCCAAGACTCTACAGCAAATATAAAAGCAATTACCCCTGAACGTAGTAAATTCATAGACGTGTCACTGATTTCCCTCAGGGGGTGACACAGAATATATGTTGCCTAAATATCTGCAAGGCTACAGCCCTCAACTAAAAGGCTCACAGGTAATTATTTGCCCTTTCTGTAATGCAGAAGAAATGTCCTTGTAGCATGACTGGAGTCAAAATTCAGGTTTGAACTTAAAAAGACCTTCCCTTAAATAAGGAATGATCCCTTTAAAAGAAGATGGCTCAGCTGATTCAATCCTAAGATTTCTTTTCATTAAGAGCTGCAATTTCCTGCTTTTGTGAGTTATCTATTTCCCACAGAGACTAGACTGCTTTTCAGAGCAGTGCTATTATCAGACATCCTTTGGTTTTTTTTTGTTGTTATTCTTAACAGCAACAAAGCTAATTTCAAAGCATTAGTATGTGCCAGAGTTAGCAGATGTGCCACATGTTAAATATAAACCTTAACACTGTGCTCATGTCACACTAAGACTCTTCCTCCTCCTTTTCAATTCTGAGGTTACAACATTGATGAAGAGAAATAAACTAGAATCAGCAGGGCTTTTAGCATGGCATGCAGCAAAGCTGTGTCACTGAACAGATTCAGAGGACTCAGCAGTTGAAGGAGTTACCACTACTTTCCGTATAAATCTCATCTGCACATAGTCTTGAGCTTGGAGTGTTTGAGATGCCACACAAGTGAGTCACTGAAGGAGCTAGACAGATACATGTCATGTGAACTGAATCTTAGAACATGAAACTGAAATATGATAGTAAAAATAGTCACTTACTCCTGAAAGCTAACAAAAAATGGAAAAAAATAGCATTATAAAAAAAAAAACACCCCAGCATGTCTGTGCATTTGAAGTAAGCTGATGGGAGAAAAAGGAAGGCTCAAAGTAGCTGATAATGCTTTGCTCCCTGTGGTTCTGCAGGGACAGCAGGATCAGAACCATGCAACTGGAAGTTGCAACATCATCACTCAAGTCAAGTGTTTCTATCTAATGCATAAGAGCAGGGTCTCTGCACCTTAACAGAGTATACAGGAACTTATTAACATCCTCCCAGAGCTCAAAATGGTCTAAACGTAAAGAATTTTTTTGCAAAAATCTTGTTGGTCTAATAAAAGATATCATCTCTATTATGAGTCCCAATTGCCTAAATTTACAGAGCACTTACTGAGGACAATCATCAGTCAGGGATGAAATGCTAGTACCTATAATTTAGATTCCAGCCAGTCCTCACACTAGTATGGAAGAATCTCTCACATTGACCTGCAGATGTTGGCCAGGAATGCAACAAAGAGTATAGTCCCTGCTTCATCTTAGCACTCCAAATACTGCTCCATGCTTAGAAAGCAGTAGGATAAAAGGGAGGGTCATGCTTTCAGGCCATGCCACTCCGCCATCCAAAGATGTAGGCAGGTGAGCAAGATGGAGGCTTGTACCTTCTTCAAAAGGTGATGCAGGAAATATGTTTGCAGGAATTGCCTGTCATCTCATAGAAAGCCTAATGGCCAAGGTCAGAGAAAATTCTTCCTAGAATCCCAGCCTCTGCCTTTAGGTAAGTGAATAAATAAGTTCAAATCCAGTAAGTAATGCTTGGGAACTTGACTTCAGCAAAAAATATGCAAGTTTAAAAAAGGTCCTTATAGCAAATGCAAGTAATCAACAAGCTCAACTTCCCATCTTCCAACTTCAACTGAAAGGGGGGAAAAAAAA
>JAGPOW010001034.1:2304040-2333240 GCA_030014935.1 Caiman crocodilus
AAAAAAAACAACACACAAGAACACGCGCAGGTATAAAGCATAGACTGCATTTGCCATCAGAGCCCTCCTCCTCCACCCAGCATGGACAACATGTACCATCTAGCTCCAAAAAACTTCATCCCAAACAAGGAACCTGCCCAAAAGAGAGTATTTTCCAGTGCTTCTTACAAAGGAAAATCTAGCAAAAATATTGTATCCTGGGAATTTTCAACTAGACAAAAACAACCACAGACAGAGCTAAATTTTGCAAGGCAAATCTGGATGGGATTAGCCCTTGCCAAGCATCAAGTTTGACACCAACTGCTAATACTATTCTATGTCTATAATCTAGATCTGTGTAAGTATCCAGATAATACTGTTATTAATAATTATAATAAAAATCCTTTGCCCCTCCCAAGGAACCCCTGTGAGAAATCACAATTTGAAAGCATTTCAAATTCTGTTGACCGAAAAAAAAAATCAATCAGCACTGACAGCCCCAGCTGAAACAAGACTCTCCATAGCCGTTTTCAGCTTCACTGGAGAGCTGCCAACGTAATCCTCCTGCTGTAAATACAGTGCTGTGAGTGCCTCCTGACAAGGGAAAATGAGCAGATTACATGGTGAGGTAACAAGCTTGAACTGCACACTAAGTAACAAATTGGGAGGGGGAAGGAAATCAACCTCCCTTCACAGTTATACAGCACTGATCAAACTTTTTCGATTAACTTTTTCAGGGAGAGAGCTGTCTGTATGCCAAGAGCCATATTTTCCCTAACACGTGTTCTTCCATTGCAGGAGCCTAACTTGCTAGTGATGCC
This sequence comes from Caiman crocodilus, assembly GCA_030014935.1. NCBI lineage: Eukaryota > Metazoa > Chordata > Crocodylia > Alligatoridae > Caiman > Caiman crocodilus. Next base: position 2,304,841 of record JAGPOW010001034.1, read on the forward strand.
CTGCATCTCTCCTGTTCCCTTCCTGTGTGGCACACTAATTTTTCTAGGTCTTTGTTTTCTGTACTAATCATCCCAAGTTCATTATATGGTTTTGTGGGTGGCTTGTGATATATGGGAAGGGTCAGAGTGAGTGTCTACTGCATAGTTTCCTGCCTGCCATTGATGGAGGGGACGGTATATAGGGGGAGGGGGGTGGGAAAGAAGGGCAGAAGATGGACTATACTTTATGAGCCTTTCCAGTCCTATATCATCTATTGTTGGGCAAAGGCAAAAAGGCAGAGACAGGCTTACTCTACATTGGCATCTGTGTGCAAAAGTGCAGCCGCCTGCTCTTTCAGCTTTAATGGGAAGGTGTGACCCATAGAGACTTCAGATTGCCACATGCAATGCTCTATTTTGATCTGTAAAGCACTCAGGTCACAGTAGGGACCTGAAGTTTTCATGGTTTGCACCTCTGAGTTAAAGATGATTGTGGCTAAAAGCTTGGCAGCAGAACTGTCTGTGTGTTGTTTGATCATTCTGGAAAGAAGTTCTTTAAGGGAGTAAGCAAGGTGTTGTTGAACTAATCAGATCTATTACACGTACATGAACTTCAAAATTTAAAGACGTCTGTCTCCACTGGCTTTCTAACATAGCTGCTTGCTCATTGTGCCATTTGTTCCCTTTCAGAATGCTCTCATCTGCTACACTGAAAAGCCAAATTCAATTTTAATGATCACAATGCCACTGACAATCTAGTGATGTTTCACAGCCACTTAATAGCCAGCTATCTATTTAAATATAATGTATTACAGTCGATGGGGAGTTATTTAAAAATGTTTTTGGCCATAAGAGTATTTACAAGTACTGTGCTTCTAATACTACATCCAAGACTTATTTTTTCTTGCTTTACCCTCCCCCTTCCTGCACTGGTACCCGACCAAACTGCCCTACAGTTTCCTAACACATTATGAAATTTTCTTTTAAGAGCGTTATGTAATAGAAATCATTACATTGTGTATGTGCAAGCATACTTTATAACTTTATAAACACTTTATAAGTGTTTTTCAAACTTCCTAATGTCATGGTAACCTTTCTGAACTCCTACCCTATCCCAAAGACAGATGCAGAGCCTAGTGACCCAGTTTGGCAGTGATGCTGTGCTGCCTCCTGACATGCTCCGTTACCCCCAAGCTTTCTGCAAAAAAAATCGCCAGTGACCTATTGTGGAACCCTAGGGCTCTGCAGAACAGTTTGAAAACTACTGTGTTAGAATATAAAATACTTAAATATGGCTGTTTAAACGAAATATCTAAGTAGCAGTGTCCCAAATATACCCTCCAGTCCCTCCCTGTGCACAAAAACTTTAATAGTATGTTTTCTCCCAGATCAGAAGTGTTTCAATGTCCCCTACTCTCAGAAAAACTTTTCTGTCCTCTCAAATTCTTAAGAAGGGCTGGGTGATGCAAACATTTGTTCATACCAAGCAGCTGCTGGATACAAGTATAAAGTATCTGTGTTCTCTTATTATTCTTACACTTTCATGAGAACAGTTTTGTTTACACAAGTGTTTTGGGAATGGCTGCTTTCTGCTTAAAAGGATATTTGTGCAAGAACAAGAGTATTCTTCACTAGCTGGGCACAGGTTATTCGTTATTCTTTATTTTCATTTTTTAAAGTTTCAAAGATCAAATTGGGAACAATACCCTGTGACTTAAGTGAAACAAGTCACCTGCCAGAACTACTGGCCAGAAAGAAATCTAAATGAAAAAGTCAAAGGCCTGTGGGATGAAAACTGTTCACTCAAACAGTTCTGCGAATAACCAATGTGCTTGCAGCAGACAGGATGAGCTAAATAACAGATTCATAACAACTCAGGAAAGGACTACGTTCATAATACCAACTCATGCTATTTGTACTAGTTAAGCAAGCTGGTCCTACTTCTGAGCAACCCCACAAAAAAATAAATCAGTGTACACATGAAAACTGGCCAAAAAGCATTTTGATTATCACAACAAGTGGAGAATCAACAGGAACAGTGGGAGGAGTGTATCCAGGTAGGAGCCCTCAGGTTCTGAGTTAGCTGCTTAGGGACCCACATACAGCCTGTTGATCACCAGATGGGCAGTACTGGCCTAAGCTAAGGAGGTCTACCTAAGGCATAAGAAATTAAAAAAACAAACAAACCAACAACCGCCAAAATGTAGGATTCACATACATAATTCATAACCTTCTTTGTTGCTCAGGTGGACCTCCCTGGAGATGTGGTAAAGGTTGGGGGGACAGCCAGGATAGGGACTTGGACTGGGATCATCCCTTTCAGATGCTGGGAACAGCAGGCATCATCAGAACAGATATAAGGGAGTGGGAGTGTTGTTTGGAAACTGTACTGTTGTCATTTATTGCAAGTCACTCTAAGCCTTTCTGGATAGAGCAGAATATAAAACAGCAGCAGCAAAAAACAACAACCTCATGACTGTGAAACTTTGGGGGTGGTAGGGACAGAGAAGAGAACCATGATAACATCTTCCTTGTAAGATATTTGTTGTTCTAGTGAACTTAATATTAATGAACTTTAAGGCATTTTTGCATTCAATTTACTACTATACCTTGACATTGCCGACTGGCATTTTCCAATGTACCCAAAGACAGATTTCTATGGCTGATAAACAGTAATGATAAACATTAACAGAATAAAGAATCAAAAGACGCACGTGATTATTTTCCAACATTTCACTCTCAATACAGGTAACTTAGATTAAAAAGTAAAGCAGCAGCAAGTCTGAAAACTAAGAATCCATTGGCATCTAGGACCTGCCTTAGGAACAATATTAATGCTTGCTCTACAGTATGCCTAGAGCTTTTGTGTTTTGAGTCCTATTTCACTGGGCATCTCAATATGTTCCAAATTTAGGAGTTAGGTCTGGACAAGATACCGTTCTGAAGGATAGTACTCAGGACATTTTGGCCAAGGGAGGTTAAGATGACTTGGGTTTCCTTTCTTACCATATTGCTCTGGAACATGGGAATGGACCATCCTGACACTAAAACCTTCAAAACCAGAAGCTGAAGTAAGATTGCACTTTCAATAGTTCTGAGGCAGCAAGTGTGGTGTCCCCTGCTTTCTAAAGGAACAAAAAAGTCATATAATGAAGTTACGTGGAACAAATATACAATTTATAAATACAGCTTCCTTTAGCTGGTTTCTACCAGCTTCTAAAACAAAAACATAGTGGGCACTACAACAAAGCTCTCGCACTGTTTTAAGGGGTACTACTCTATTCCTATCCAGTAGAAAAGGAAAAGCTTAAGCCTAACTAAATGTATTCTTGTTTTATTAGGTCAAGGGGCAGTTTCCATTAACAGCGCTACTACAACCAGCACTGTAGTTCAAATACCCTCTTAGGATAGCCAAACAGCAAGTAATTCTGTACTATCTAGGGCAGGTGCAGCATAATTTTCACCTTTGTGACCTCATGATCAGCCACACTAAGCTATCAATCATTACTGCCTGACATCATTGTTGTCAAAACAGGAGCATGAACAGATTACAGAATTTGGCTGACAGCAGCATCAGAACTAACCCAGTAATATATTTTTAAAAACATGCACAAAGCTTTTGTGAAACTCATTCTTCAGCTGTGAATGGAAAGAATAAGTAAATTGGGGAGGAGAATGAGGGAGGGGGGGAAAAAAAAAAAAAATCTCCAAAACACTGCTGATGGAAACCATACTGAAAAGTGAAAATAAGGAATCTGGAAAAGGGCCTATTTAAAAAGGAAAAAGGAATGGGAGAACTCCAAGCAATCAAAGCAAGAAATCGCATGTGCCTGTTTCTGGTAGTCTCAAAGATTCACAGAGGGATTTGAACTGCCATTCATACACTGAAAAGATTTCCAAAACCAATTAAAACCTACCAGAGGGAAAGGAACAGAGAAAGAGAGGAAACTCTGCCATTGACATGAGCAGTATGACATGACAGATATGTGGCTAGACAGACGAGGAGGGGGAAAAGAGGGGAGCATGTATGCAAGGAAGTGCTTAATGAAAGGAGCTGCTTTATGACCCAAACATGCCTCCATACACACTGTGGTGACTCAGGTTGATGAGACTTGAGAGTGGAGCCATGGGATGGACGCTTCAGGCAGATGGCATGCTTCCCTCCCATTAATCATCTGGTCAGAATTTGGGTAATGACAGCAGGCCTGAGAGCAGAATGGGACTCTCATAAAACACTGACAGACTGAAGGCAAGACTCAGCCTCCTCTTTTTTTTTTTTTTTTTTTTTTTGGCAGGGAGGGGAGTATTGCAGGAGAAGGAGAATGCCAATGACTGATATCAATTTAATATCTTTCTGCAGCTTTATCAGGCCTTTTAACTAATGTCGAGGCAACTCCACCTCCACCAAATCAATCATTGTGTCATAAAAGCCTGAAAAGCTGCAAAATTATGGGCCTCCTCCAGGGAAACAGACCCTGTGTCATGTTTAGAGTGAACCTAACTCTACTTGGGGACCTGGAAAGATATCTTTCATTTTCAACATCTACAGGGATGGGGATAGGCATGGTATGGGAAGCCAAAGTTAAAAGCCTTCTTTTCAAGAAAAGGATCTTATGTTGAACCCCAGTTTTCTATATGCTCATTCATCAGAGTGCAATGTTTATCACATAGAAATGGGTTCAGTCATCTAAATAATTTAATTACAAGGACACTGGAGGGAACAATCCCACATTAAGCAGGGTAAGATGGACAAAGTAGCGTAAGAGGACAGTCTTTCCCATGACATACAGCCTTCTTTCAGAAGAGCAAATAGAAAACAAAATACTGAAGCATAATTTTGTTGTTCCAGGAAAAGAGGGTGCAATTGGTCTCTCAATGCCATTTGCAGAACTGTGAAAAGATTGTTTGGGGAAAGAGATAGCTTTGATCCTGCGATTTATCCTGAGTGAGTGCATAACATAACATACAGGGGCAAATCTGCAGAATTATGCACATCCTTCTCTCATGAGCAAGGACACCCTGTGGAATGGTATAGTGTATGCATCTGAAAACACTGCTGTGAAACTTGCTCTTATGCATGTTCTGCCCAACAGATCTGTCTGGAATATTGCTCCATATGGAGAAGCAAACTTCACAACAACAGCCCAGGTGCAGCTGATGGGGCAAAGCTGTAGAACAGAGAGATGGAATCTGCAAGGATTATATAGTACAGACTAAGGAGCACATAAGATGTAGAAATGTCCTTCCCCTGCCCTGTACCTGTCCATTAAATATGGAATGAAAGGGACCATCAAGGCTTCAGCTGAGATATGAAAGATACACACACACACAAGTCAGCAATTCCCCTCTGCTCCAAAGTGGAAAGGAAGAAGAAGTGCAGCCTACCTTCTTTATAAACTAAAAGCATAAATCAGTCTGAGCTTTCGGGCACCTGAAAGTTATTTTGAACCCTTCTTTCCCTAGACTGTATCAGGTTATCAGTATTCAGAGTTCTCTTCAGCCTCAACAGCTTACTCAATATTGGTCTGATATGAAGTCTAACTTAAAACATCTCACAACTCCATGAGCAGGTGAAATGCAGTGCCTGGATCACACAATGATGGAGAGGAGGAGCATTAAATTGAAACGTCTCTCAAAGGGAGAAATAAACAACATGATAAAGGCAACTGTTAAAGAAGTGATTGACAGCTGGACTGGAAACCACTCCACAAAGGGCCATTTTTCCCCTCGTTTTGGAGATGCTGGAAAGTTACTATCCCCACAAAAGAATAGGGAAATTATGCACCAAAACCTGCCCTGTTGCCTTGCAATGAGTAGAGGGAAACAAGCCCTTTCCTACCTTCCGGTCAGCATTCTACAAAGCCTCTTTCTGCTGGTGCAACATAGCAGCTATTACTGTTACATTTACAGCTATTGTGAGTACTGTGACCACTATGGCTATTAGTGAAAATGCACCTGGCCTCTCTTGTTACTGTACTACGCTCTATTTGTGTGTTTATTCTCTATTTGTGTTTATTTTCCAGTTGAACAAGAGCAGTGTTGGACTGTGATTTCTGGAGCAGAGAACTTTTTACTCAGGCAAAAATTTTTAAAACAAGCCAAATCACTTAAAAGCTTAGATCTACCCTGACAGTTGATAGATTTGAGCTCCTAAGCCACTTTGGACATTTTACCCAAGCTGCCTAGTACAAAGACCTTTGGACCTTGTGAGGAACCCTTAGGAACAAACACCATCTAAAAAAGTTTTTGTCAATATTTAATAGCATTGAAGTGATGATGTTGCCATGCTGGCCCAGGATGCAAGTGACGGGGGAATATTCTTGCGATTCCTTTTATTGGATCAACTGTATGGTTGGGACAGACGTAGATAAACACCCAGGTATCATAGCACCCTTCCTCAGGAAAAGGAGGAGATACTATTATTATTGTCAATAGTTGTCACCCACCAGCATGCAGTCACAACAGCTTCTCCTCATAATCAGAACAGGACTGTTTATTATAGCTGGCTGTTGGCTGAAACATAGTAGAAACCAGTTAAGTAAATCTAATTCCTAATCATATCAGGCTTTTAGTAGAGTTCCTGAAAAGTAGTGTCAATTGCTAAGATTGTTTTTTCTCATCTCATATACAATATGAAGTTCTAGGCTTTTCTGCATTTCATATATTACAAGCTGATGCAACCCTTTCAAGAGCGCCTTTTAATAAGCTCTTTTTATCATCCCCTAAGATATTTTACCATTACTTTCATACTGATATAGAACTTGCCTAATATATTACTCTTATACAAAGTCCTTTTACATATTTTGTGTGGAATTTTCTTTACTACTTTTGCAAGCAAAGACGTGCTTTTACTTAGCAGTGAACAACTCCCAAATTGCAACATCACAGTTGCTTCCATGGCAACTTTGATGGTGACATCAAAGCCATGATCATGACTTCACTAAGGGATCAGGAAGGATTAGCTCCCGGTTGAGGAAGCTAAGATCTAACGCAAACAAATATCTGTAACATGAGTGAAGAGAATTTGTTGTAGGATAGCTTACTCTCTCTATACACGTTCTCTTTTACTTAGTAAGAAAACCCCGTTTTAAGTCAGCCAGCTGCTCATATATTATGCACAAATGATTAACTTTAAAACATGCTCACATATGAAGGTTGCAATATGTTCTCCATGTCTCATTCTTGAGCGACTGCATACAGAATCAATATCCGCCCTTCAAGACTGAGAACATAGACTCTGAAGAGATGGGTTGCAGTTACGGCATTTTTTTTGCCCATAACCTTGAAGACTTTCACCCTCCCTTAACAGATTATGCTATAAAGGGTAGCAGGTAAATTAATAGTCTTTACTGAAGCCTTGATTAACTGCTGCTCATTATCCTCAGAAACCTTGAATGGGACAATTATTTAAATCACACACAACATGCTCTTTCCTGGAAGAGGATGCTTAAATGAATTAATTTGCTGGCCTTTAACCTCTAAGTTACTAATATGGCACTGACCAAAGGTTCCCTGGCCTCCAGTCTTTCTCAAAAAATAATTTAATAACTGTCATAAAACAGGAGCTGTGTTCAGAGGGACTGCACATAGTGCCTAACTCCCCCCCACTCCCCCGGAGAGTGATGGGAGAAAGATCTGATTGTGGAATATGGAAATTCATTGTGCAGCTGTTCCAAGTATTCTTGCAGGTAGAAACAAAACCAAAAAGCCCTACCACTCCCAGCACAGGATGGATCACCTTTCCAATGAGGCAACCTGCACATAGGGTTTAGTTTTTCACTTCCCAAAGTGGCTTCCATAAATAGGCATCCTAGCAGGAGCTTGAAAGATGATTTTGTTTGTGACCATGTTTGTGTACATACATACATTCCCTTTCTGACCTAGTAACAGATCTCTTTTATTGCTGCATATGTTACTAGAGTAGTACATACTAACTCTTTCAACAACTGGCACTGAACTCTTTAGCAGGCATACAAAAACGCTGTTGGTCTCCTGCAGTATTTCTGTATGCACAGATATTATTTCAGTAAATTAAATACTTGTAAAGCATGCTAGCTGGATAGTCTATCCCTAAAAAAAGGGTACTGGAATAATTCTTTATGCCCCAACTCTCCTCCAGCTCTGAAATAGCCATTTCCAAGGCTGATCATATGGTTTTATATCCCTTCAATCCTTGTTATCTGTTACAGTGCCAATGAGGTTACAGAATATCATTCCAACATTGGTGTGGTGGACACAGAAATTAAACCATCAGCCTCCAGAAGACACCAACTACATTAAAGGGAATTACATTGATTAGCACAGTCCTCCCAGTAGGAATTCTTTTTTAAGAGTTAAATTCTGCAGCAACTGAGCTATGCAAGAAAAAGATAAAAAAATTCACAACTTATTCTTATGCCCTCTGTGGTGTTTGCCATTTTTATTCTTAGGGATCCCATCATGTCCTCTCAACAGTCATTTTACCAGATGCCATGAGCTTGCCCAATATACAGTCTGTGAGGTGCTCACTTGTTTAAATACATTAAATAAGCTTTTCCTGCATGCATGTGCTTAAAAGAGAAACAAGACAAAATAGCAAGAGAACAGACAGGTCTCAGTGTAGGTATTTATGGAGTGGGATATTCTGTTGTATCCATTTGCAAACCTTTTCTGTTTTAAGTGACAGGTTTCCTTGACCGTTCCCCCACATACATGTGTGATAATTAGAAATCTTCCCAATGATATTGTCACCTCTGCACTTCTCTTCCTGCTACTCCTCATTGCCAAACAGCTTCCCTCACACCCCTACTGAGCACAGCTACTCTCTAGGCAACACTTTTTAGACACGTTTTTTTCCAGAATGCAGCTGACAAAGTCAAAAGCTTTTTGTTCCTTTTAAAAAAGAACATCACTGAATCAAAAGCATCTTGCTTCAAAACAATCTGACACTCAAGTGGGCTAATTAAAAATAAGCGAAACAAAAGGAAGTGTACCAAACAGCCAGTACTATGCTACGGATTTCTAATGTGACATGAGGCATTTCACTTGAATGCTGTCCCACAGTTCCCAATAAGGACACTTCTCCTGTCATATTTCAGGCTCTTATAGGTTCATAGATGTAGGGTCGGAAGGGACCTAAGTAGATCTTCAAGTCCGAACCCTGGTCCCAGGCACGAGAGAAAACTGGGTTCAAATGACCCCAGCCAGGTAGATGTCAAGCCTCCTCCTCTCTGCACTGAAAAATGCAAGGTTCTCCACCTTGGGAGGAAAAACCTGCAGCATCCTTATAGGCTTGTGATCCTTTCTGCTTTATTTCACCATGCCCTTTGCTTAGTGCAAAAGATCTGGATTATTGACCAATTCCCCTAGATGCTACAAGTTGGAACACAGTGATAAGCGTAAGACAGAAAAATTTACAATACCACTTTTGGGGATTTCAAGATCCCATACTTAGAAAGCTAGCACTTTTAAAGTCAAAAGGATTGAAGACTACAGTGAGGAGAACTCCAGATACTTAAAAGGAAGAAGGGGAGATGCTGAATGCAGACACCAAACAAAGAAGTGAATGGGAGAAGCTAGGGAAGGGGAAAGGAATGTTATTTCTATGCCTACCTAGCTGACCCTTCTGTAAGCAACCAAGCAAGAGCTGTTATTTACATCACAGCTTGTATGAAAGAGGGAGAGTTCGAGGAGATTTAAGAGCTCAGATACCATAGCAATAGTCAGTCAAAAGAATACAGATGATATACTTAGCTCTTACAGGAGAGGACTGGACTTGAAGAAAACTGCCAGCATTTGTGGAATCTGTCCAACTAGAAGTAGCAGCAGTCCTGCAAATACTAAAAGCTGTATGTGAAGCCCTCCCTGATCCTGCACTTTTGTTGGAAAGTGAAAGCTAGCTTACCTGTACATGGCCCTACTCTGTGGTCTGTCTTCTCTCTTAGCTAGACCAACAGAAGATGAGAAAAAAAGAGGGGCAGAATGAGAAAAATGGAGGAACTCTGGATAGAAGGATCAAGAGGGGGATCTGCAGGGAAGATTTAAAAAAAAAAAAAAAGAAAGGAATACATGGAATGCTGTAATAAAACAGAGATTAAGCAAATCAGAATAATGCTATCCACAGCTTGTACTGAAGAGAGCAGGGCCTCAGATGCTGCATGTAGACAACTCTCTCTCAATGGTCATTCCTTTTACAATGCTTCAGACTTCCCTGCAATGACTGTCAACACTGACTATGCTTTTGGGCCCCTCAGCTCTTCCCGGAACAATGCAGTAAGGTAACCTAGGTGACCTGTACTTGACCCACTTCCACTTACTGCTCCCAAAATATCAGCTCTCTCAGAGGACAAACGGGTCTTGACCAGCAAACGAACCCAGGGCTGAAGCTCACTTCTGGTCCCCAAGTGCAGTACTATCCCTCCAAGCATGAACTCCAGAGGCCCAGACCCCATTCATATTTTATATGCCACAGATTTTTCCACTTCTGCCACCTTCATTTTTAATGCCTCACTGGCTGCCTCTGCACCTTCCCCTATTCTTTAAACATACCCTATTTTTGGATGTAGTAAAGCAATGAGGTGAGAAGCAAAACTGAAGGCCATGACAACCCTTGCTTCCCACTGAGATGCTCCCTCATTCATGTCAAAAATCATGGGCCTTAAGTGACAAGAAAGCAGCAGAGAGTGCAAGGAAGATGCAGGGAATCATTTATAATGGCAGCAGTGACATGACAGACCTGTGAAAAGCTGGAGCCAAGGTTTGTTGGGGGAAGGGGTGGAACTGCATTAAGTGGTATTTCATTAAGAAAAAATGAATAATCCTGAGAAACCATTAAAATGGGTCCCATGTGGCTGCACACATTTAATTTAATGCCTCTCCCCTCCAGTGACCAATTCCCTCCCCACCTTCTTACAAATGAAGACTTGCGGGTCTTAACCTTACAAGCAAGGATACATTTGACCTATTAGTTACCCTATTTAAAGGCTTTTGTTAACCTGTAGTGTAGAACTTCGGCTGTGGTTTTATACTAAGACTCTAGAGCACAGTAGCAGATGGTCTCAAACACGCCTTCCTTCCCCTACCCTCTTTATTCAACTTCTGTTGTGTAATCAGCATTATTTCCTTATGCACCCTTTTCTAAGCAACATAATATTCCAAAGATCTCCATCTGGGGCACTGTGCATCTGAAATGCTGGTCATGAGGAGTGCCTCAGGCAATGCCTACATTTGCAAGCTGGTGTCTTGTGGGCCAAGGCATTCTTCCTAGGAAATAAGCATTAAAACCAAGACTCCAAACAAGGAAATCTCCCAGGTTTAAAGTCTGACTGTATAACAAGCCTATTTGCATTTGGATGAAATTAGAAGCAAAATAAAGGGCATGGGAACACTGAAGGCAAAAATTAGATGCTGACCATACAGAGCTTTCTCTGCCCCCTCTTCAGTGTTTTAAATTGTTTAATCTCTTCCCTCAGGAAAAAAAGGGGGTGTATTTTTTAGTTTTTAGAAAACTATTTAGAACTGTAGAGAATAGCTGGGAAAACTGAAAGAGGGGATGACACCTGGTGTTGCTGGTTGTGGAAGATTTCCCTGAGAGTCAGAGTTCAGTATTGATCACTTAAGAGATGTATGCCTGAACACATTGGAAAAATCTTCAGAATAAAAAGCAGAAAAATAATCTGCCTTCTACAACACTTTTTCCAAGGCACCAGGAAAAATGAAGTAAACGCTTGGGAGCAAACACATGCAGTGCATTTAAACAGACTGATTAGTTCAGTTACTGCTTGATGCATATTCAGCCAGCATTAGGACAAGATGCACATTACAAATGGCAACAACCCAAGATGGGGGCAGGCATAGGGCATCACCAATTGTCCTGTGAAAGCTGGGTACTCTGTAAAATTACTAGGGGTGGGGTAGTCTACAGTGGACATTAACACTACTAAAGCCTCCATTCCCACCATGATTCTCAGGTTACATTTATACTGTTGTCTATGTTCTCTCTCAACCAGCCCAACTGCCATGCATCTGCCCCTCACCATCCACATACTACCACGTGGCTCACAGCAAAGCCATAGCCATCACATTTCTTGTCCCTTAATCAGAGGTCTTGTAAGAATTACTCCTGTGTCTCCTCCTTTGCTCAGCTCTAATTATGAGCTGCAGAGACAGGAAGTGGGCTGCAATAGAGATGGAAGTCAGGAATAGGGAGGACTCCTGATGACACTCCCTGTGCTCACAGGCTGAATATGCTGCATCAAGCAGTAACTGAATCAGTCTGTTTAAATGTACTGCATGTGTTTAGTCCCAAGTGTTTACTTCATTTTTCCTGGTGCCTTGGAAAAAGTGTTATAAAACACAGACTATTTTCCTGCTTTTTATTCTGAAGTTATAATTGCTCTAAAATTTGTGATGCTTCCTTTAAGTCACAACAATGCAACTCTTACTGTTGTGTAGACAAATCTCTGCTTTAAAAATCAGTGCCTACCAAGCACAGGAACAGGAATGGACAGGCCAAGAGCAGGACCCTAAGCAGTTTCCTAGGTTGGGCTGGACTGGACTACTGTGGAAATGAGAGCCTTGGGGTACTGGGTATACAGAACATCTGGACTTGCAAGTAGCTTTAAAATCATTTCTTTCTAACAGTGTAGAACCAACCTCCATGATCCACTATATTTCACTGCTCCTCTGTATCAAAGTCATACTCTGATTACATAAATGCAGACAGATTGCAATTCAGCTACAGATGTGGCAGGTGCAAAATGGCAACAGAATGGACATTTGGCAGGTTCAGAGTAAGATAGAGATTGACCCACAATGACAGTGCAAGCAGCAGGAGAGGTATCATAATTGTTTTCCATTTTGTGCACAGCATTTATTAAAACCAGAGGGAGGTATTTAATAGAACATGAGCTGGGAAGGAGGGCCATGAGTTGCAGGGGTAGGTTGTACAGTTAGACTGATAAGGAATGCCACTGGAGGCTGTTACCTCCATGAATACTGCTGGTTAAGCGTGAAAACCAAATGGAAGATATTTAGTGTGAACATTCTGTATGTGTGAGAGAGTGGAAAATGGCTAGGTCTAAAATAGGCTGCGTTAGCATTTGCATCCATTAACTGACACTGTCTCCAGTACAGATGCTGGACTTGACCTGTATAAGTAGGCATGGTTTTGGCTTTGATTATAAAATGTAAATTTATCAGTCTGACTGGACTGATAACGGCATTTACTGTATATAAGATATAATGGCAATTTACTGTATGTACAAAGCCCACAACAGGAATGCTGCAAATCAACTTTAGTACATACACAAACATGTTTGCCATTTTAAAGCAAAAATGTCCCCAAACATTAAAGGGAGGTGAAATCTGCATCCTCCTGGCGATCCCATCTGTTCCATTCAGAAGATGGTTATGGAGGGAGGGAAGAGGCAAGCATGGTACAATCCAGGAAAAGCAGCTATTACTTTGCAACCTGGCAATTTACTGAGGACAAACTAGACAGGTTCAGAGACTCATTGACAGTATACTGTGGCTACCAGTCCTTTTTCCTGCTAGTATTCTCAGATACTGCTCTCGTATCTTGCTTACCTCTTGCTTTCCCATAAAATCAGGCCTCTCTTTTTCAAAGGGAGCTGCCAAATGTGAAGCTAGATACTGGGACTGGCTAGGAAGGGTAGCACCAGGGACTCAAGAGCTGAAGATGGGCCACGCAGAACTAAGCAACACTCTGCCCATGCATACCTAGAGCCTGCAAAACCATCCCACTTCGCAACAACAAAATATGTTCATTTCTTGGTCAGAGGATTAATCACCAATTGTGAAAAATTGTGCACTTCTTACTGTATGCAACTACATCCCTCCTATCCAACCCCTGACAGCTCATCACATGCACCTGTTATGTCTGTTTTTAGATTGTGAGAAACAGGCCGCAAAATGGGCTCACCAAAACTGCATGCTGATAGGTAAGAAGTGGAAACTTGCAAGGAACAGCATGAAATGAAGTACTGTTTGTGTAATAAATATGCAAGAAGCTCCCAGGCCATCTGAGTACAGAAACAAGTCACACCACCTAATTTCTCATGGGCATTACGAGTTCTGTGGCAGGTGGATTATTTGAACCACTGAGGCCAATACATCAGAAATTGCTGCTCCTGGTGCTGGCTGGGTGGGAAAGATGGTGGTGTGTGGCATACAGAACTTAGCCTTGTTCAAAGCAAATGCAATCTCACTGGTATACAAACCTATGTGATTAAAGGCCCTTTTAGGCAGGAAGATGTGGTGTACTGAGGGTCCAGATGGTGGCTGGGATGCAAAGTTTCTCTTACAAAGACAAGCCCTTCTGCTTTCCCCCTTTCATTTTCAGCACAGATGCAAGACAGACAAATATGTAGTGGCGTTCTTTGTGCAAAGATGTCCTAGTTGGGTAGAACAACTCTTTAAAAAGAACCAAGATTATGCCCACAGAACTGAGGACAGGAGTCATCTGTTTGTTTAGGGACAGCTAGTCTGGGAGCTCATTTTTGGTTTAGTCTGTGCAAGGAAGACGACTAGACAGTTTCTTCTTTTATAAGGCTGTGGGCACATATGCAACCTCCAGCTGGAGCCCTGTGGTTTGGCGCTGACCAAGGTGCTAAATCGAAGGTTGAGTTCATCGTCTCCTTACTTTCGGAGTACTACTGCCTATCTCAGCCAGCACATCCATACTTTTCTCCATACTGCTCATACACAGGGAGTATGGAGAGCAGCTCCAATTATGTTCGTAGAAATAGCATTTTATTGTCTGAAGGCTAGTCCACTCAGAAATGTTTAAAAAAAATTCCTCAGGCTACCATAAATAACTACCCATCTTTGGTGTCTGCAGAAGATTCCAACTTTCAAATCAACAGGTTTTCTGTATTACCTAATTTAACAAGTGGGTCATCCTTTATAAAACATCCCTCCTTATAAACATATGGAATTGTACTTCAAATCTGATAATACATGTGCAGTCTTTCAAGACAAACATAAAAGAGATTTTTCCTATACTGACACACAAGGGTGAGCAAAAACAGCACATTTCCCACATGTCACTAAGACTGCAAGCCGAATTCTATTTCATGACCACCAGTGTGAATTCAGAGTTACTTCAGTGAAGTCAACAGTTAGTTTGGCTTTTGAGTAAGAGAGCAAATGTTTCACTTCACATGAACAAATATTTCTATGTTGTTTATTTCTATTAAGCATACACTAATATCTAGTGGTTAAAAATCAAAACAAGAACACCAACACCACCCCCCAAAACAAAACCCACCTTTCATTATATGAAAGATGAATGAACTCTACAGAAAAGCACCTGGGTGGGGGGACAGTGGACAATACAATGGATGCAAGTCAACAGTGTGCCCTCAGGGACCTCCTGAGGTCCCTTCCAATCCTAATTTTCTGTGATTCTATGACTCAATTTCCCCAAGCTTTTCAAGTACGAATAACCAGGAACCATTATTTATATAAAAGTATATAAATAAATATAAAAAAAAATACTTTCACAGAAAAGTAGATCTCAGTGAGAGAACAGTTTCACTTCCATAAAAAAGTCTTAAAAAAAATAATGTTTTTTTTTTTAAATATTCAACCATACAGGAAAAATATACCAATATAGATGAAAGAACAATATATCAGGCATATTATCAAGGTTTCTGGACCAGATTCCTAGCTGCTGCCCTCAATGTTCACTCATGATATAGTTTCTGCAATGGATTTAAATTTTCCAAGTTGAGTGTCTATGAGGGGCCCGATTTTCAGAAGGTGCTAGGCACCCAACTTATGGAGAAGGAAAGAACTGGTTTTCTTAACATCTCAGATTACGCACCAAACTATGACATTAATTATTTTTCCAATATATGCCTTTTGGGATTTTCTGAAGTGCTTAGCACCAATTTAACTCTGCTCCCACATGATGCTAGTACCAAGCAATTTTAAAAATCCCACCCTAGATGGGATTTGTAGACAAGTTCAACATTCCATTTCAGGGCTGGCAATTTGGTCCTTAAAAAGACCTATCACCCTGTTAACAACATAAGCAGAAACAAGAGTTTCTCTTATGTACTCCAGGTTTGTCAGCCCCACAGGATATCACTTTGTAATTTCACTGAATTTTTCATTTAAACCCATCCCACAGCGGAGACCTCCGAACCTCATTGAGCCTGGAGGCTTCATGATGCCATAGCTACAAAGACTCAGAGTGTGAGGTCATCCCTGTTTCCAAGCAGGAGCTGAAGGGACCCAGAGGGCTCCATCAAAATCCAGAACCATGCAGGAATAAGAGACAGATTGCAACAACTACTTTCTAATCGCTAAGGAAAATATTCTGGAACAACATGTGATATACAAAAGGGAAGGAAAATAAATCTCAGAGTATATAAACTTACCTAAATGCATCAAATGGTAAGACAGGTTTGAAAGGAAACACCATCAAGGGAACATGAAAGGAAAAAAAAAAAAGAAATTAGTTAGTTCAAATGGTATGCAGCTAATTAGCATGATAACAGGAGCTAAAGGAGGAAAAATAAACTCAATGCTGAAATCTCAGAGGACTCCTGGGTAAGTAGCAGCACTATTAGCTTTTTTGTATAGCAAACTGGTTAGATGCTACCTGACCAACAGCATCATAAGCGCAGTTTAAACACATATGTTCTACTTGGCACAGTCTTTCTTGGGGTTGCTTTCAGCAACATGGTGGGTGGAGCAGAAATGTTAAATGTGAAAGAGTTGCATGTCAGGAAATCTTTAAACACACTGCGGGAAGAAAAAAAAAAGGGTGCCTGCAAGGTTCAGTGGAGCTGTGCGCTTAAGACTAAGGTTCTATATATCAGTCTCAGAAAAGCTCTTACTAAGGGCATGACCATGCTAGGTACTGAGCACTTCCCATTCCCCATTGACTTGATTTAAAGTGTTTTTTGCAACCCAATTCCTTTTTGAATCCCTTGGGGTTTAGCTGTGCTAGACCTGGAGCAAATTTCAAAACAAAAGACACCTCAGTGGAAAAAAGAAAAGTAGAACTGCTAACCTCCAAAATGTCATCTCTCTCAGCAAAGACCTGATGCATTCAATGATATTTGCTTAAATGAGATGGTCAGTGGGTAGCTGTTCAGTTGGTCTGATTAGGGAAAAGTAGGAAGACAGAATGGCAGCTCATCATGCCCAATAGGTAGGAGAAAACAACTAAAGTCCCTTCTTAGAAAGAGACAGAGCCCCTTGCATTTAGGTGAGAGTAATAAGGTTACATTTTGAGCCTGAAAGGACTCCATACAAACTGGATGTGGGCAGCTTCTCTGAGAAGTGCGAAGGAAAAACACAAAAAACAGGAAGCAGATTGTTTCTGTTTAAGTATTTTGGGAGTCTGACTTCCAAATACTTTGTCTCTATTCCATATTATGGAGCCAAAGGCACCAATTAGAGTATGTTAAGGATTTTCAAAATCCCAAAAAGATGACAAAGCCATAAGGGAAATACAGAGCGCCCGGGCAAGGGACTAACAATAAAAGGATGAGGGTGAGGTTGGGAACGCACCTAGGTTACATAAGATACAATGTTAGCCAACTAAGCCCGGGGGTAAGGGGAGTGGGGAGGGGGAAGGGTTTCACAACGCTGAGAGAGAAAGAGGATAGAAACACACATACCCATGACAATGGTCCGCAATAGAAAAGAAGAAGTCTGAATGGTAAAGAGTCTCAGTTCATACTCAGTCTAATCGCAGGGGTCCTCTTCAGGTGGCGTAGGGTCGTTGTCATCATCCGTGGTCGATGAATCCTCTTGAAGTGAAGGACCATCTGGTGCGGGGGGAGTGGGGGTGGTGTTCAGGTGGTCCCCTCTGGGTCCAGTCCGGCGGCTGGTCTCCTACTGGGGTCCGTGTATTGCCGGTGGCCCATGATGTGCTTGACGTAGATGTGTCGCGGGACCACCGGATGGTGTCGGACACCATCAGGTAGTGCATGAGCTTGGCGTAGCGGCAGGAGACGCAGCAGGCGCGCAGAACGCTCTCGTTGCTGGGGTCCCAGCCTCCAAGCGATCCCACGATGAGTGCGTCGACCGTCACGTCGTACCCGCGGCTCCTCAGGGTGTCGGCCAGCAGAGCGTACTTCTCCCACTTGCGAGCCCGGGCATCAGTGAAGGCTTGGCGCCGGTTCTCAAACGGGATGGTGACATCCATGATGGTGATCCTCTTGGCTTCCTCGTCAGTTATCACGATGTCGGGGCGCATCTGGCTCTCACAGCCCAGGATGGTGCGGTTGATGGAGACCTGCCCCGCTGCAGCCGGGATGGCTCTCGCCAGTCGGTCCTGGATGGCGTTGTGGCAGAGCTGCCAGGCCCTGGCGTGCGGCCTGCAGCTGCAGAGCACGTGGCGGAGAGTCTCGGATGCGTAGCCGCACCACTGGCACCTCTGGTCGCGGTGGCCGAAGCAGATGGCTCCGTTGAGAGGCAGGCAGTTGAGGCGGGCGCAGTGGACGAAGCGCCAGCGTCCTTCAGGAACCTCTCCAGGAAGGTCCTCGTGCGGGGCGTCACAGTCACGGAGTCGGTGTGTGGGGCCGGCTGCAGGGAGACCGCCAGCTCGCGGCTCTCCTTGGTCCACATCCAGGTGCAGGTGCAGCCGATGCGGTTCCCAAGGCGGCGCATGACGTTGTGGGCTTGGCTCCACAGCGAGGCAAAGTCCCTGCCGTCTCGGCTGAACTCGCCTTCCAGTGAGCCGCATCACGTCCGGCGGGTTGCCTGCCGATCCGCTTGTGGACGGTCTCTTCGAGGGCGCTGGCGCAGACCGTCGCATCCGGGCAGGTCAGGAGGCGGAAGGTGTGGGTGACCACAGCGATGTCGCCGAGGTCTCCCATGCGGGGCACGCTGGCACCCCCCTGCCGGTAGGGGACGTGCAGGACCTCGTTGCTTGCCCGCAGCGGCAGGTGCAGCCACTTCTTGAGCAGCCGCCGGATCTTGGTGTCCGCCTTCTTGAGGGGGGTCTTGGGGACCGCCGAGCCTCTCAGGATGAACGGACACGGGGAATGAGGAAGGTACACTTGATTTGAGCCTTCAACAGGCCGAGAAGCGATAACAGGTTCAGTCTACAGGTTCAATCTTCAACTAAGAAAACTGGGAGTATCTGTTAATGGGGTCAGAGATCTAAGTGAATCTAGAGGACTCTTTCATAACCTTGAAGGAATTCAGAACTGATCAAAAATGAGCAAATCTTAAACACAACAGGCCAGAGTCCAGCAAATGCAGACAGATGATGCAGAAGTTTCCTCACTCTGATAATACACCTCAATCTGAATAAGCAATGTTATTCCAGTCTTCAAATTCTTTTCTCAGTTTGCACTTGTAGCACCTCCTGCTATTTGTAGCCAAGGTCTCATTCAAGCAGACAGATGCACCTCAGCCTTTTCTAGTCTGGACTTTGACCTATCACTGCTACATCAGGTATCAAGAGTAGAAGAACCCAAGGATCGCTGCTGGCCAGGACTAAGATGCATTAGACAAAACAACACAGAATCCCAGGACTGGACAGCAGGGAAACTGTAGTCAG
The DNA here is from genome assembly GCA_030014935.1 of Caiman crocodilus. Lineage (NCBI taxonomy): Eukaryota > Metazoa > Chordata > Crocodylia > Alligatoridae > Caiman > Caiman crocodilus. Next base: position 2,324,348 of record JAGPOW010001034.1, read on the forward strand.
GGTTAAAAGTGCATTTCAGAGTTGAGTGTCCTCTGCTGGGTTACCCAGTGGTATGTCACTTGATGGAATCCTTGCTGAGCTCCAAACAAAACACTACACACCTATATAATAAAATGTTATCCTTCTAGCAGGGCATCTTATTAACAGAAATATAGTCTTCAAATGAAACTATATAATATTAAAGCCTTTTCCTCCTATCCGTCTCAAATCCTCATTCCCTGGAGTGGGCTACTTATCTAAAGGAGCCAAGTATATAAATAAACATCAAAACCTGCTGAACTATCCTTGGCAAGATTAATAGCAGTTAGGAAAGTGGTGGGGGCTTCAGGCACAAACCATCAAACTGCTGAATGAGCATAATGCTCATTGTAAAGTTGTTAAAAAGAAAATAAAAACTAGGTCCAAAACTAGCTCATTTAGTTCTTACTATAACTGACGCCAAGGCATTTATTAAAATGTCGGTGCGAATTGTCTCCTTGGTGCAAACATAAAAGGTCTAAGGTAGTTCTTTTTCAATAGGAACCAAGTGTATACTAGCTTGCATGTTCAGGACTAGGCTAAATGCAGCAAGACAGAGTTCTCTGCTTTGGCTTCTTGAACATTTTTTTTTATTTAAAGAAATCATTGGTCTGCCACATGGCTACAACTTGAGCGTTTCTTTTAGTTTAAATTATGGGAAATATGCCTGCAGTTTGCCTTTATACAATGCTCGTCTTCAAAATCTGAGCATACTTAAGGGGTATTATCTCCATTTCACAGATGGGAAAACCTGGGGCAGAACAAAATGAAGTGATTTGGGCAGGGTCACTCAATATGTCAGTGACAGAGGCAGGAATAGAAACTAGTGAAAAGCTTGGTAACAGGGGCACATTGACAGAAGCATTACTTCAAACAACCTATTTTCTGTTCTAAAAAGGAAGCACACAGAAAGAAGTAATATTCTTACTTTGTTTTCTTAAAAGCTGCATTTTACAAAAAAAGAGTTGACAACTTTCACAGCTTCCAGAATAAGCTAACTGATCCATATGGTAAATCTTATGTTCTTTCTGGCTAACCCTAGAAAGATTTGTGTAGAATAAAGCTACATTGATTCTTGCTAATTATCACTAAAGATTCTTCATTTCTGTTATAGTACAAAGCTAATTTGGTTGTTATTAACTGTTATGGGAATCACAGTTTCCTTTCTCCTACGCATTTAAAAAGCACTTGGTATTAAGCCGTGATACTTATCAAAACTTTTGTGTATTTAGTAAACTGTGAAAAAAAAAAAAAAAAAAAATCAGACTTTTCTCCCACAACTCCATTTTCAGGAGAATAAAGCAGAGGTATACATTTATATTTTCCTGGAAGAAACTGCTCTCATCACACCTCTTGGTTTGGTACTGCTAACCTCCTTTCATGATCTCAAAATTCCAGTACATATTTTTGGTTCAGATTACTTATTACCCTCGAGAAAAGCCAAAAGTCAAACACAAGAACATTTTTAGCAGAATGCTTAGCAGTTGTTTAGGACAGTGGTTCTCAGCCTTTTTAAACTCAAGGCACCTCTCGTCAATACACTTGAGGCATCCCTCAAAAATGCCAGCTTTTACTTTGCAACAGAAGAATTGCTCTATTTCTCTGTATTCGATAAAACAAGTGAAAAGAACTCAGAAAGACCACAGTACGTCAGAATGTTGTGACCTATAAATTCCCATTTGAAATCTCTGGTTTTATCTTGTGAATCATATTTGCACCAGTACTAACACTGTGGTGCCCTGCAACACCCTAGAAAGGATCTCGAGGCACCCTAGTGTACCATCACACCCTGGTTAAGGTCAGAAGCAGAACTCTAGCCTCTAGACACTGAGCACCCTGGTGCTGCAGCCATACCAAGAGGTCTCTGAAACCAGCATGGACCTAAATCTGGACCTGATAAAACCACCAGTAAGAGCCGCGGTAGTTTAACATGAAGTATTTTTGAAAATTACACCATGGAAAATTTAGCAAAGACTGTTCTCTGGGAGTACAGCAAAGCACACCTTCAACAAAGCTATTGTATGTATGTGAGAGGTATTTATTTTAAAGAGACTGTACAAACAAAAGTACTATTCTTTTGCTACCTTCCACACTGAATTCTCCCTTATCCTTCTTTCACATTTCAAAATTAAGAAAGTAATGAACTGTCAACTTCACATTGAGAAGGGGACTGTGACTGCTGGCCAGAATACAGATAGAGTTGTTTCAGAGAGGCAGCATAGCTCAAAGGAAAGGGCACTGGACTGGGAATCTATGCTATTGTCCTGTTATGTGAACCAAAACACATTCATTACTTCACCTCTCTCTGCCTCGATTTCCCCTCCTCCCCTCTGTCTGCTTGGAAGCTTTTCAATATAAGGACTGTCTTTCACCGTTTTTTCTTATGCTTTGTACAACAGGGCTGTGACAGTAGTTGGGGGTCTCTCTGTAATACAGTTGGCTTGTGAGCTTTTTCTCATTATTTCTTCTTGGATCTCAATGGTTGGAGGTGACTGAACTAGCAAAATGTAAGTGCGCTAGGGTGAGGGTAACAACAGTAGGAATGCTGTTTTTTGCCCCTTCCCACCAACTTCCCCAAGAATCAGTTACTGTTCCACCTAAAAGCAACAAAATAATATACCAGATTCAAATGAAAATAAGTAAATGCTACCATCCTGTATATGCTACTCCACAGCTTTGACTAGCTATTTGGTTGAATGGGGAAAGATAGTTTCAGGGGGTAGGAAGAGGGGAGACATCTCTACTGTGGCTTTAACCTAACCGACTTGCCATCTGCTGTCATAAATTCAGGAGGTCAACAAAAAAAAAAAAAAAAAAAATCTTCCACTACACACAGAGACATGTTTATTACCACTGCAACAGCAAAGAACTACATTTCATAAAATACTGCCTCCACTCGGCTAACTACAAAAATAATGGAGTGTTTTCTCAAGTTTTCCATTTACCTGGGCAACCCGAGTCCCAGACTAGCATTCCTCATGCAAATATATATTATAGAGCCACGTTAGCTGCCCTTTTTGGCTCAGAGAGTAGTAAGTAAGGCAGCTCCTTATAAAGAGAGGCAATAGCACCTGTTTGAAGCCATGAGCATTCAGCACCTGTTTGAAGACATTAGGTTATGAATCAATACATTAGAGCAGGGGTGGACAGTTATTTGAGCTGGCAGGCCAATTAATGAGTTTTGGTGACCTGTTGATGGTCTCTCCCTTCCTCCTAGCACCGCAAATGGCACAGAAGCCTGAACCTGACCACAGCTATAGTGCAGCCCTCCACAGCTGGAGTCCACTCACCTACAGCTTTAGTGCACCCGTGGCTCCCTGCTTCACCTTCAAGTCCAGGCCCAGCAGGCATCTGCTGCATCCACAGCTGTCCCAATGTGGCAGGCAAAGAAACCTGAACCTGCCTGCAGCTGTAGTTTCTACCCCTCTGTCCATCTTCCTCCCAACTTATAAGTTGCCAGCTGCATTTGGGTAACTGTGGATGCAGACTCAGGGGGTGGGGGCGCGCTACAGCAGCAGGTAAGTTCATGCATCCATGCTGGTGGCAGCCTTGGCCCAGGGAGTAAGCAAGAGCAAGCAAGCACCCAGCATGCCAGAAGCAGCCCTAGCCACCCAGCACCACACAGATGCCAGAGCCAGATCCATTCACTTGGTAGGCAGCTGCTTGTGGGTCAGATCCAGTCAGTTAGCAGGCAGTTATTTTGCCCACCTCTGCCTTAAAGCCTACTTTGGGCATTCATTTTTGGTTTCAGGACACCAACTCATGAATGGAGAATTCCCCCTTAGCCCTTAATCAGCTATTTTAATATATTTTAGGGAATGAGAAGCCTTTGTCCAATGGACACATTCAGCATAAAGTGAGCCCTACCTGCTCTAGTGATACTGCCTCAGTGAGGCAAGTTGTGGGACCCACAGAATCAAAGAAAGTTTGAGTTGGAAGGGACTTTAGGAGTGATCCCCTGGTCAAACCAGGACCATCCCCAACTACATCATCCCAGCCAAGGCTTTGTCTAAGTCAGGTCTTAATAACAACTAAGGATGGAGGTTACACAGCCTCACTGGCTAACATGTTTCAGTGCTTTACTACTGTCCTAGTGAGAAAGTTTTCCCTCATATCTAACCTAAAACTTCCCTTGCTGCCAAATGGATGTGGGAGGTGTACCCAGAGATTGAGAAGGCTAGGTGCTCACAGAGCGCAACTTGGGGAACAAATGAGGTTGGCAGCAGCATGGCAAAGCCTCCAGTATGAAATGTAAAGAATAAAAGTGTAAACAACAAAAAAAGGAAGTTTGAGACTATGGCCTGCAGCTCATCACCACTTCCCCAGCAGCCAACAGGGTAAAGCAGAGAACAGTGGTTTGTTTCTGCGTGCTCTCTCTCTCTCTTTCTATAAGACTGACAGAAGAGACTTTCTTTTCTGTATGTAGATCATGATGGGCAGGAGCAAGTCTGCAATTCCTCTCCACGGCTTTCTCTGCAGGCCAATCAGGAGCGGGGGGAGGGGGTGGCAGGCATTTAGCATGCTAGCCACATTGTTTGGCCTCAATCTATAAACGGTCTAATGAAATGCCAGCAGCAAATGAACAGGTGTTTAAGTGTTCCTGGAATGCTATCAGATGCCCGCGTTCCCTCGGTCCCAGGCAGGGAAATCACCACAGTCAACTGTCTTAAAAGGTCAGGCAGGCAGACGAAGGTCACAGGACACCTCTGACCTCAGATGCCACTTTCAGGGAACTTCAGCCCTTCCTCCCCTCATTTTCCCAAACCCGGAACACTTCCCCTGGCCCTCATCTCCTCCCTCCCTGCAAAGCTTTTGGCAATGGAATTTCTCATGGGTGCTCCTACATTATTCAGAACAAGTGCAAATGTGTGAACTAATCAACACGCCGCCAAGACTTCAACAAAACAACCAGCCGTCTTGGGGAATGGAGATACAGCTCCCCCCCCCCCCGCTCTCCTCTCTTCAGCATGTCCAAGACAGACTGACACCGTTCCTCTGCATTACAAGTCCCAAGCTCACATCCTTCTTTCCCAGTTCACAGCAGTGGGTGTGATTTATTACCCTGCTTGGTCCTGGGTTGTGAGCCACGGTGATGGCTGCGTACAAGGAGACACAACATCCTTACACTGCCAATTTTTTTTGCCTGGCTCTCCCCATCTTTAGGAGAAGTACAGGGGAAGAAGAGGTTTTTAAAAATTTCCACATCAATAAAAGTTGTTTTCTGCTAGAAACCACATAACAAAAAAAGCCCACAGGTATCTGGGCAGCTAGAGACTGCTGTTTAGAAATGGGGAAGGCAAAACAAAAAGGGAAGAAGAAAGGTCTACAAAAGCAATGTTTTCCATAACAAGGACAAGGCTTCTGCATTTTAGAAGTATTAGTTCTGGCTTCAGTCACAAGGATAAAGGAATCTGGCGAGTTCCATCCTGCTCCCTAGTTGCTACCACAATTTGGCAAAACTGGAAGTCTCTACTCAGAGCAGAGAGGAAGAAAAGGATGGTAGGTCAGGAAGGAGGGGTTTTGTCTGAGCTGTGGGAGAGAGATGCTTGGAGTCTCCATATGCTCACTCAGCTTGGCTCTAACCACTGCACTATATGACCATTGCCATTTAAAATAGGTGTGGGTTATCATCGCATACTATTGGCTGTTGTATTTTAGACATTAATCACAGTTTACATGACAGCAAGCATGGCAGATCAGGGTGTTAACTAGTTTTTAGTGTAAATCATATTTTTGTATGCTTGCATCTTTCTTGGCTGAACAGCTGGATTTTGATGGATGGGAATAGTGCGGGGTGTGAAATCTGATCACACTTTCCCGAATTGGCAGAAGCCAGATCCTCATAACTCAAGGCTGTTCAACTGGCAGCCTGCAATGGGTTAAACTGAGATGCCTGGGGGGCTGCCTCACTGCCACTTTCCCATTGTTGCAGGTGTAACAGCAACCTAAGTCTCAGAGCTTCCCCTTCCTTTCTTGTCTCTGTTCCACATGGCAGGGCAGTGCGACAGTGCAGGGAGCTGAGGGCAAGTACAGGGCAATAGTGGGGAGAGGCAAGGGAACAGGGCAAAGCATGGGGGAAATAGCATCCATATGGTGTGACAGTGTGAGGCAGTGGGGAGGGAAATCATGCTTGTACATTGCAGCAAGTGGAGGGGAGGAGGGGTAGGTCGCACTCCAACTCCTTGTGCAGTGGTGGAGTGACGGGTAAGCTATGCACGCAGGTGCAGCACAGCTTCCCTGCACTGCCAAGCACTGGTAAGACAAGACATTCTAAAAAGCCAAAACAACCCTGTCTAAAGTACTACTACACACCACTTGGGCATAGCTGTCTTAGCCTCGGGACTGCAAAAATTACAGTCCATTGTCACCAAAATAGCTGAAAGGTATAGGAGGTTGCAGGTCTCACCGTCCATTCATCCCCCTCCCCGCAAAAGGAGAACATTTTTCACTCAATATTTTCACTCAGAACAGAGCTTGTGGCTTCTTAGGAAGAATCTGCTGAATCTCTCTGCAAAGGCTTCTGGAGACCCAGGACGTACAGCATTTCTAGAGTGATACGATAAACAAACCTCCATGATCAAAGGCCTATCTCCTCCCCAAGCAGAAAGGGGAACTTTGTTGGATGCACTGCACTGCTATTGCACTGTCCACCACCAAAAGGTAAGAAAACTCAGCAAACTAGTGGGATCATTCTGAGCTCTAGAAATTTAGGCATAACACAGTTTTGGGGAAAGGAAGCCATAATCCCTGATGTTGAGAATAAGCCCTCATTCCAAGGCTGGGACATCCATTACAGGTCATTGGTATGAAGGAGAACGAAGAAAGGAACTCCACTACAAGTCTGCAGAAGACCTGTCCACCAATGCAGGGAAGATCTAAAGGGACCAAGAATGACTTCTGAAATAGGAGAATTGTTTAGAAAGGATGGAGTAAGCAGAAATAGGAAACTATTTTGTAATGTTTCCTGCCACACTAAAATTTCAACCAGACTGAAGATAAGGAACATATAAACCATGAAGACCACATATTAGTCCTGGTACAGTTTTCTGACAGAAAAGTCCTTTACAGCAGAGGTTCCCAACCACTGTAGCAGGCCACGAATGGGTTGGCTTCTGGGTTGTGACATGAGCCCCCTGCATGGACCCCTATCTGTCCAACCAGGCGAGTGGATTCTAGGCAAGCAGCAGTCATGTGCTGGGTGGTGGGGCAGCCCCAGGAGGGAGGCAGTCAGTTCCGAGAGCCCTGTCCCGCTCCCGTGTCAAACCGCAAAAAGAAGTTGGAAACCACTGCTTTGTTGTCCAAGCTTCAAGGAATACAGGAGCCGGGACATATTGTCCTGTATCTGGATGCCCACTACAGTCCTCATTTTTCCTCTCCAAATTTGCCGAAGCCATGGAAGAATGAGGTATATGAAGTCAATACTGTAGACAATGGCACACAAGTGATTAATGCCAGGGCAAACCCATCTTACCCATGTATCTGAAGCAGCAGCTCAAAGCTGCATGTTTTCCAACAACAGCAAATTTCAGTCGTGCCTTGATCTTGAGCAACCTCCTGGAGAATGAACAATATGCAAAAAATAACCATCTAGACTGTGCCCTCTCCTGGGCAAATCAAACATCAATGTTGATTGCCAAGTTCCACGGTACAGTCACAAGATAGTCAGCTCTCAAACCCAGGAGACTTGGTTCAAAACAACAATTGGAAGCACCTCCCTATACAAGGGATCAGCCACAACTGCCTCCCCCTTTACACCATCTGCTGGCAAGTATGGGGGTACTGGCGCTGTCACAATGCACGCTGCTATTCAAAAAGAATCCCAACTCTTACTAGTTAAGTGGCATGAGGCCCCAAAAGTGAAATCTAGGTATACAATCCCTCACTGAAGAGCAAGGGGCTATAAAGAAAACACTCCCATAACAGTATGGCTCTCATTAGCATTCCAGCTATGACAGCTTAATTGCATGATTTAGTTTCCCAAGCCAGGTTGCTGGTCATAGGAATTCCAAGGCTAATGGGCCTGCCCAGAACAGTTTTCAAATTCCCCTTTTAATTTCTGTTTAGGATTCTTTTAAGGTCCCTGAATTCCAAACTCTCAGTTGCCCATCAGCAGCTGGAAAGTGCACTAGTAAATTATTCCCAGCTCAAGATATGAGCTTTCAAATGAGGGTAAATTCCACAACAGCCCCAAACTCCACTACTAGAGAGTTTATCAGGGGTCAGGGCCACCAAAGACAAAACAGAAAAGAAAAGGGTTTTAACCTTGCATTCCAAGCAAAGAATACTTTCCTCTTTGCTCCCTCCCCCCACAGCTTGCTCCTGAAAAAGCTCCCTGTCCAACAGCAGGGATGGACAGAATCAATTAAAATTAAAGCAGATCCTGACAAGGAGGCAAAAATCCATGCTCTGTAAAAATACAGAGACTGTTTCTTCCTTCTCATCTTATGAAAAGGCACCTATGCTGCAGTGTTATGGAGAACAGTTACATCCTCAGGTTACATTCAGTATTTTAAATCCAGTTAATTTACCTGCTAAGAAAGCTTCAGAAATTTCATAAAAAATTGGTAGGACACACTTCTTAGCTTACTCACAGCCCAGATGCTTTTTGTTCTCAAGTGAAAAGGATGATAAATTGATAAATATTTTGCTTGTTTTGTCTCTTAAATAGTGTGTTAAATAGCTGATCAAATTTATCTGTGAATAATGTGGAATGGCAAGCCCATTTCTAGAATGGAGGATACTATGTTGAGACCACAGGCACAATCAAACCCACAATACCATAGTATCATAGTATCTAGAGTCGGAAGGGACCTGGGCAGATCATCTAGTCCGACCCCCTGCCTTGGCAGGAAAGAGCACCGGGGTCAGATGACCC
>JAGPOW010001034.1:2333340-2374942 GCA_030014935.1 Caiman crocodilus
ACTGCCCACGTCCTTCCAGGTCGAGAAGGACCCATCCACTACCACCCTCTGGGTGCGGCCCTCTAACCAGTTGGCTACCCATCTGACTGTGTGGGCATCAACACCACAGTCTCCCAGCTTTCTGATGAGAACAGGGTGAGAAACAGTGTTTCTAAGTTTTCAAATACCTTGAAAATGTGCAGAGCTGTGTTATAGAAATAAGAGGTTTTAGACTAAGGAATAAACAGGAAGTGGTTACCTTTAAATTAAAACAAAGGGGATGTTTCAATGGTGAAGCAGAAAAGGAAGATTTAAAATCTCTAAACACAGAAGCTCACTCTCCTCTGAAAGATTTGATTCCTGTCCAGCTAAAGAACAAGCATCCTTAGTCTCAGGGAAGGTGATCATAAGCGCAGTTGTTACCACTAATGAGCTTTTGTCTTTGAAATCTAAGAACTATCTATTCAATTACATTATGGTTTAATATTATGTTCCCTCTACTTGTGACTTAGAGAGGCAATGGTGTCTACCGATTAGGGTACTGATAAGAGAGTCAATAGACTCCTGTGCTATTTCTGACATTGACCATGACCTGCTGTAACACCTTGAGCAATCAGTTCACCTCTCCGTCCCCATTTCTCATCCTGCTCTTAGTCTATATACTTAGGAAGTTCTACAGGACCAGAGCCATCTCATGTGGTTTCTCCAGTGCTTAGAGCAAGAAGGCATTACTGCAATATAAACAATAACCCCTTCTCTTGAGCAGCAAACTCACTAAAGTAGCAGTATATAAATTATTTCACAATAAAGGTCTTTTTTACAGCTTCTTTTAACTGTGGAGTTAATTTGGTGGGCAATTTCCACAGGCTGAGCAAGGCTTTGTGGAAGTGATACAGGCAGGTATCAGGGGAACCCCTTTAGGACTAAAGCTAACTCCTTATTAAAAATTCCACTAGCCAATTTGAATCGATTCCTTGGCCTCTAATGGAGTTCACTTCCCCTCATACTGTGGATAAAATTAAATCATTTCTACCAAAAACATGCTTCCTCCTGGGTCTTATAAACAAAACAAAACAAAACAAAAACCTTCCAGAGAGCATTTTTCCTTTTGCAAGGCACCAGACTGTACCAAGCATCAAGTTGTGTTTTTTTTTTTAATTTTAGACTGATTCTACCTGTAGACATTTAAAATCTATGCCTCCAAAGAAAGGTTTACACTCACGCATGCCATTTGAACTCCAGCTGGGCACTAGTCTACCCCATCAACAAACACTGCATATTTTTAAACATAAGTTTTATGTCTAATGCAAGTTTGTTTGAAAAAGGTGCACTGCCTTTTTTTCCTTGGGTCTTCTTGTTTTGTCTGACTGAGGAAGCAAAACAAAGCTCTTATTTTTCACCATCTTCTCTGCCAACATACACTTTAAAATGCACATGCAAGTTACAGGGCAAATCCTTCATCACAAAAACTGATTGCATACCACTCTGCACCAAGAGAAGTGGTGCTGGCTCCTACCCCGGAGATCTTTAAGAGGAGGTTAGATGAATACCTTGCTGGGGTCATTTGACCCCAGTACTTTTTCCTGCCACGGCAAGGGGTCGGACTTGATGATCTGCTCAGGTCCCTTCTGACCCTACAAACTACGAAACTATAGGCCAAAGTTGAGCTAGTTGTGCACACATTTTGCCAATACTCCCCTCCTCCCCATCTTGGCTTTCCCAGCTTAGTGGCATTTCTTGAGCAATAACAACAACAGTGCCACCTTGTAGCGCAGTTCTGAGGCATGGGCTTTTTTTTTTTATACTTAGGAGAATGGTGGAGACCAGAGCCATTTTATCCCATTTACAGACCCAAAACCAGATCTGAACAGGAGGTTCTAGTACCAAGTTTCTGATTCAGAGAGCACAGCAGAAGTCTACTTTGTGACTTCCTCACCTCTGGTTACACCAGACACAGAGAATTAAGACTATTCTAAAGGACATGGGGACAGTTTATCTGCCTCAGCAACTGGCAAAGCCAACTAAACTGGAAAGAAGAGAACAATAAGTGACAGGATTCTAAAGACAGAAAGTAAATTTGTCAACCAAGGAAGGTAATTATATAAGTTTTAGCCAGCAGGTGCTGCTCTGGTAATAGGAATGGAAACGAGGAGTTACAAAGCCTGCATATAAATATGTGGATTTGAAAAAGAGCAACTGAAACTACAGCCACCATGTGGGGTAGATAAATCAAACATTTCACCCCTGCAGTTGCGGAGGCTGCATTGCTAAGACCACTCTACGATACATCATTAAAACCACCATTGTCTAATGACCAAAACTATAAAAGTTGATGCATAAAAACAAGATTACACTTCACTGCATTCAAACTGTGTTCCATTCCCACGCAAATGGACTTCAAAAGCATCCCAATGGAACTACAAATATGTTCAGCACAGAGATTAAAAAAAAAAAAAAAAAAAAAAATCTCCCCCCAAATCAGTTTGCATATTACAGGTAGGAGAAGGCAGAGGATGGTAAGATCAATTTGATATTTTATTGATCATTTACCCCATCCCCTTCCTTCTGCCACCTCCTCTCCCCAATCACTACCAGTCCAGAGGGACAGCATCAAGGTCATTCTAGTCATGGAATATTTATGGAGCTAGAGACCTTGAGGACTTGAAAAGAAGAAAGATTCATGCATAATACAGAGAGGGAACTAACAGTATAAAAAAGAGGAATATACTGTGCAGGCAAACTGAACTATGAGGCAGAAAACCCATTAGGAAGAAAGGGATGATTCACAAGGCACAAACACCAGACAGGAGACAAATGTTAGGATAGGTAACCCACATATACTTCAATGGAGTGATGGTATTTCCTATCAATTATTAGCTGATAAATTATTACATTTAGGAAGAAGTTAACCTTTTTTCACTGGCAAAAACCTGAATTGCTCTAAATTGCTTGAATTGCCCCTCATGGAGAAATGGCAGGGAAAAATCAGAAACACTTTCTACAGAGAAGAAAACAATTCTTCCATTGTTAAGCAAAGGAACATGGTCCAGCAGAAATTGCTCACATTTAGGAGTGTTAGAAAACAATAAGAAATGCGAACTCTAGAACTCTTGGTTCAGAGATGATATCAGAGATGATACCAAGAGTTCTAGAGTTTTGCATTTCTTTTCGTCTCAGATCAAATACATCCCAGAAAACAATAAAGAACCTGAATATAGCCTACTGAAGTCAATAGGCAGACACCCAAAAGAAGTCAGTGGGCTCTGGAGCAGGACAGTTCAAAGATCTAGACAAAGACTAGTCTTGCAACAAAGATTGGATGACTTTCACCTGATAAATGAGAAAAAGATGATCAATGTTTTCCAGACTCCTATTATGTAAGCACAAAGTCTGCCATGTAGCAATATGGTCCAGGAAAAATAAGAGCTCCCAAATACAGGCAAAATCTATATTTTTTCCACTCAGCCAATAAAAAGAACAAGGCAGTATTTAGGATTACAAGGATAAGATAGGTATTGTCAGTGGGCAACTGAGCATGAGGGAAGCTAAGTACATGAGGCAGCAATTTTTACCTTAGAAGTCACAGACAGAGAAACAATAATGGGGGAAAGTAGGAAACTCAAACCCACAGACTAATTTTATTTCTGTGCCGAGAGAAATGGACTCCTTTCTCAAGATAAAGTCAATATCTACAGCCTCTTCTCTCTCCTAACCAATGCTACCAAATGTACTGGGGGCTTCCAAAGCAAGAACCAGCTCAGGACTGTCACTATAGGTTAAAGTAGTGGTTTTCAACCTGCAGTTCATGGACCCCTGGGGGGTCCATGAAAGATTACTATGAACAATCAAAAGTATGCGAATACCCACACTTACAATTTACAGGGGTCCTTACCTCGCTTCAAAATTTTCAGAGGAGTCCACACCCCAATTCGAAATTTTTTCCACAAATGAATAAAGGTTTAAAACCACTTGGTTAAAAGGGAAAGGAGGAAGACATTTTCAGTCATTAATGCCCTCCATAGGACCATAACAGCACAAGGTTCATTATTGCATGCTAAGATCACTCTTCAATTATATTTGATGTTTAGAAAAATGTTATCAACCATCTTACAAGCATTCCTCAACTCCTCCATCAAGCTTTGTGGGGGATGGAGGCATTTAAAGAGTTGAGGGAAGATGGGACTAGGAGGCAGCAATCCCCAGCCATCAAGAGAGAAAAGAGAAGAAGGAAGGAAAATGTCTACAACCAATCTTTCTTCTTGCCCAAGGAGACAGCTGCTGCAAATATGCTCATGCCCCCTCTAGTCTTCCCAAAGTCACACACCACTGAAAAAAAAACAACTTATAGGTAGTGTCACTTAACAAATTCAGCAACTGTTGAATGCATATGCCCCCTTTTTCCACCTCCCGCAAACATCCATAGCTCATTGTTGGTTATTCTGGTATTTGTCCCTCATTAATAGCCTTCAACTTAGAAAACAGGAAATGCAATCAAAGGATAAATGTTAGATTTGTAAAGAAATGGTGGCATTTTCCTTTGTTTTTTGAAAACAAAATTGTTGTTCATAATATAGAAGGTAAGCAAGGAGCTTTCATCCTTGGTTATTTCTGTACATAAACTTAAACCTTGTTAAGGGCCCTTTAGCTCATTACCAGGAGAAATGCAAGGGGGAACAAAATATGCCCATCTCTCATGCTTTTGAACAACTGGAGACATAACAGATTTGTGTGAATTCCTTATCACTTTACTAAGGGGTAAGGAAGTATTAATACAACTAACAAACACACCCTGTCTCTAGAGGGTTTTGGGGGTGGTTTTTAAACTCCAGAAGAGGAAATGGAGACTGTTAAGGTACTGTCATCTTTTCAACTTTCTCTGAGAAATAAAAATCAGAGCATGCCCTTCAAGTTCCTTTGAAAAGCATTGGAGTTCAATAAACTCTTTTATGGGGATCAGAGGTGAGGCTGAAAGCAAATGGTCTCTCATAGCTGATAAAAAAGGCATTCCATTTCCTAACCTGTTACCCCCCAGGCTGAGAGTTTTTCATGCATATTTGACATGTTTTCCATCTAGACAGCAATACAGCAATTCTACCCTCTTTCCCTTTTTCTTTAAAGCAACTAGAGTGTTCAGTGTTTTTACAAAGGAACCAATTTATTTTTAATTGTATTGGAGTACCCTGGGATTTTTATCTTGATTTTACATATTTCAACAAAAAAGCCTTTACATTAAGGACAAAAAATGGCATCCATTGGAAGCTGAAGCATATTTGCTGGGTTGTTGACTATATTACAACAGTACCAAGAGACAAACCCCAAATGAAGCTAGGGTTCCAGTGTGCTAGGCACGGCACAAACACATGCACATGCACACATAGGAGAAGCTTTTCCTCAAGACCCACACTGTAAACAGGCAAGACAAGGAGTGGGAAGGGGAACAGCTGCACAGAGAGAAGACATGATTTGCTCAATGTCATGCAGCAGGTCACTGGCAGAATAGGACAACATATGATGTATAACAAGGCAAACTCATGCTATAATTTCAAGCCTTATACCTCTAGTTCTAAACAGCATTAAATTCCAGGAAAATTTCAGCCATGGTTTGCATTAAGACTGCATTTATGAGTTTATAAAAGTATTAATACATAGGTACCAAACTCATCCAGCCCTAACAGCCAGTTGAGAGGTACAGGGCTGGTCTATAGGCCAGATTGGGTCCGCATACAGGGCCAGGACACTGCAGATGCTGCATATAGCATGTGCCCTGGCTTGGCCTGGCCTGCTTTGTCCAGCATGTGCTCTAGCCTGGCCCAGCACCCAGCATACACGGGCTCCAAGCCCACATGGTTGGCTGGGGAGTGAGGTGGGGAAGAGGAGGGCAAATGCCACATAGGCATCCCTGCCAGATTGGACCTACATGCTGCATCCAGCACACATGGCTGGTCTGCAGATCTTATCCAGACTGGCCCTGGATCCAGCATGCAGGGCTGGGACCAGCGTGAGCACCACATGCAGTTCAAGTCTCAGGCTAACCCTGGGTACTGTGGCCCACGTGCCAGATCCAGCCCTTGAATTGTGTGTATCCCATGCCAGACAGGCTCCATGCAGCACTGTGGGTTGGATAATAGAGTTCTGCAGGCCAGATCTGGCCCACAGGCTATTATCTTTGACAGTCCTGCAATAATAAACAGTGAATAAATACATTTAATTTGTGGTTAAATTATTACAGTTTGTAACAGTCTGTTGGATTCTGCAGTTAATTGCTTATGACCATGGCTTACAACTATCATGCTTTCTACCAATGTGTTTGTATACATGGAGTGTTCATAATTTCCATCTACTACTAAACATTCCTAAATCAGATCTTTATATAAAATGTGACCAATATTTTGTTATGTATTGCTTTGTATTTTTAAATTAAGACAACCCATCCATCATAGAGCTTCCACTATTTATTTGTCCTGCAGTTAGTACAAGGTATCCTAATCAAAGCAGGTCTCATTGAGTTAAGCACTGTACAACCACACAGCACAAAGTTCATGCCTCCAAGAGCTTACAGTTTGCCTAAATAGGAGTCCTTAGCTAGGATGCAACAAATCCTAGTGAGCTGGTTGTGGTACGAGTACCCAGGAAACAAATAATCCATAGGAAGCTTTAAAAAAAGAATTGGCAGCTACTTGAAAAAAAATAAAATCAGTAAAAGATCCATTATGTAGTAGTATAT
Organism: Caiman crocodilus; assembly: GCA_030014935.1. Classification (NCBI taxonomy): domain Eukaryota; kingdom Metazoa; phylum Chordata; order Crocodylia; family Alligatoridae; genus Caiman; species Caiman crocodilus. The sequence continues at coordinate 2,340,044 of JAGPOW010001034.1, forward strand.
CAATATATATATAAAGTTTCATAAATACATCACAATACTGTTTATAGTGTATAATGAGCAATACCAACCATTTTGGGGACAACACTGATTTACTTTGTCCTATTTTTGGACTATCATTGCTTGTTATTTTCTATAAAAATATAAATGAAGCGTCTGTAGAAGTGTATTCTTGTCTTTTTTCTTTCTATTTCAATCCAAGACCATCTAAAGGAACTGGAGTTACAGGACTCTCATTTTGCTCCTTGAAGTTTTAGAATAGGCATGCTGACAAATGGGGCTTTTGGATGCATTTAAAAATAAAAGCTTTAATTCTAAAGGAATTAAGAAATTGAAAAAAGATATGCACGCAGCTATTGTAGTGAATGAGGGAGACCAAAAATAAAAAAAAAAGTGATCAACAGAATGACGGCATACTCCACTAACACTGAAAGGCCTCAGATTTTTTTTCGATTTATAGCTGTAGCTCTGAAAAAGCTATCTAGTGACAAGTTTAAGATGATCCAACATAAATAATACTTCCTGGCATGTTTCATTTAATCATTTCTTCAGTGGACAAAATACCCCTAAGCAATCTCTGGCCCAAGTTACCCATAGGTGAACATACAGGAAGTACAAGCCACAAAAGGCTTGGTCTCTAAAGAATATGCAAAACCTGAAGGAAGCTTCTGTCAAAATAGGGCTTCTGTAATGTAGGCTCAGGAGGAAAATGGTGTGCAGATTACAGCCATGCACATGCAATGAAAATAAATTTTAGGAAAGCATGTCACTTGGAATATATTTTTAGATGAGGTCCATCCCAATCCCATCTGGGTTTTTGCCCACCTTCTCCCTAACCCCCACCAATCCCTTTTTTCATTACAGAGAATTGTGGATAATGTTTTGGTTTGTTTTCAAGGAAATGGCTCATAATGGACTCTGAGAATGAGGAAGCAATACATCTCCATTACAAACCACAATCAGATGTGTTAATTGGTCATTCTGGCTTAAAAGTTTCAAAGAGTACACAGGGGCCAGCAAGTATAACAAGATGCATTAACGCAATAGCTCCAGCCTGCTGCTTTGAAGAAATGACCCTGCTTATGGATTTTGTTCCTCCTCTTGAGTGATTTTTTTTTTCCACAGGACAACAACATTCTGGATCCAAATCTTTTTTAGTGCCTGCATTTACAGTAGTAAAAGATGGCAACACCAACAACCGACAAACACAATGCTCAATAGTACCAATGCCTTCAGCAGAATGACAACAGAAGTGCTGGAAGTCACTACAACATCCTTTAAAATGTTATGTCTTTTCATACCCTAAAATGTCAGTCTGCTCCTAACTGGGTCAGGTCCCTCTGTAGGGGAGGGGGAAGTTGAGGGGTGGGAGGGGAAAAAATTTAAAAATCAAAACAAGAACCCCCTCCCAAAAACCAACAAAACCTGTCAAGTTTTATTGGGCCCTCTACCAAATTAATTTCAGGTTCATGGACTCAAAAGGAAAAATATTTCATGCTATGCTTTTCCCACATCCTAGATGAGAAAGAATTACTGAATTACCTTGAAGTTGCATCCAACTACCTTCTACACTAGCTTGCACACACACTTTAAGCAAAAGAAGCACAGCAGGAGCCCCTGAGTTTCATCTTTGTTTGTAGAAAAGCTTCCATTTTCCTTAATGAGTTTCTTCTTTTTAAGGAAATTTGTTTTAAATGGAGACAGGAGTGTTCCTCTCCCCCCTCCCTCCCTGTTACTATTACCCATTTAATAGTGATTTCCTTTTAAAAACAATACAGTCCATATAATATACAGACATATTTGGATAGATGATTAATGAAATAGTTTCCTGGTTTCCCAGACTGAGGGATGAAACCTAAAACCATGGTTCCCCAAAGAGACAACCTCTCTCAATTACCCTAAGAAGGAGAGTTGGAATATGAGCACACTTCACCTGTCCCTGGTAAAAAACAAAGAGCTCTGTGGCTTGCAGAACTGTACTATTCTGAGGACCAGCCAGCAACTTCATTTATTGACTCTTGCCTAAAGCAGCATTAGTAGGGTGATGATTTCACCAGATGCTTCTTACATACCCGTCTAGGGACCACAGCTTTTCCCCAGTAGGCTGACTCAAGCCTACTTGAAAAGCTCCAAAGAGTTCCACGAAATATTTCCTTCCTCCCCATAGTTTCTTATGGCAGCTTGCTACGTCTGGATTGCATCAATGAGTGGTCTCTAGAAATCAATATTTAAGAAAGCAGGATGGAACAAAATGGATGAGAAGCCAAGCTTCCCACCCAAACTGAGAGCCAGAGTTTTAAGTTGCTTTGAGACATTTTTCATTTGCCACCAACCAAGCTGGTCATGTCATAAGGCACTATCACGCAAGCTGTCCTTTAGAATGCACTGAAAAGGTAGGTACATGGAAAGGCAGGTATGCAGCTCTGTATTTTGGTAAAGGGTCAAGTCATTACCAGCCCGTTGTGACTACAAAGTTAGGTAGCACACAAAACCACAGGACTGGAAGATGCTTCCCAGGCCACTGAATCCCAGGTTCGTGGGCAATCATTTACATAATGATTGCAATAACTGCTACTTCTACCCCACTTCCACCTTCAAGTAAAAGGTGTGATACTCAAACACCAGGAATATGCCATAATGTACTATAAAGCAAAAACAGGGAGAACAATATGCCAATTCACTGCACCAGAATAGCTGGTTAATATATATTCAAAAGAACTTAGGAAAAAGGACTGTGCTCTGTGCTTCAGAGGAAATATAAAATCCATGCTAACCTAACCTAGGGGAAAAATTATTTTGTGACCCCAAATTTGGCAATCGGTATGCCTCGGTAGAACAGCAAGGCCCTCTAGACAAGAATCTCTACTCCTAGCTAATGCAGACTGCTATAAAGACTTCCAAAAGCCGTTTCTTCAGTTCTTGTGTTCACTTTGAGAAGCTTACTGAGTTTAAATACTCAGTGTCAGACTGCTCAGGAATCTGTATTTATCAAATCTCTCTTAGTTCAAGGTACCTGCAAATTCTATGAAGTTTATGGGTTTTTTAACCAAACAGATGCCATTTTAATTAATGTAATAAGAAATAAAAGTATTCACAATGGCAGGCTGCTAAGAGCCAATGTGAGAGCTGCATTTTTCTCCTTCTTAAAAAAACAAAATATGCAGGGTCTCAAAAGGCACTTGGTATCATTAGAAACCTGTTCTCATAACAAACCCAAGCCCTTAAAAATACCTGCATTCTTTGCACAACACATTGCATCATTGCATTACAACAATATGACAGCAGCTCAGTGCAAGAAATCATTGCCAAAACTCCCATCATCAGGACTGCAAAGGTAGATGTCAAATTAAAAAAAAGGAATAGTCCAAAAAGTATAAAAGAGGGAGAGATACCATTTCACAAAAGCATCCTGAAGACTGAGCACCTCTTTCCACCTCTGGAAGATGCTTCCAAGGCCGTATAATAGTGTTGGCTATAAAGGACCAACTCACAGGATCATCATAAAATTCTAGTTTATGGACAGATGCAAAAGTCAGACCATAAACCTTGGTGCTGATCCCCTCAAACACACGCACATTCACACACACGCACTCACAGTAGCTAGCTATGAACACTAAGCGCTGGTGTCAAGATATACCTATCCCCAGACGCTGGAGTCTGCCATCCATGGCATGTCAAGGCTTCTTTCAGTGCAATGTTGCTTCAGAAGGGGGTTGCCAGCTGGTCCTTCTGGCTGGACAGGCAGGGTGCTGGTCAGGTCAATGACCTTGTGGGTCATTCTTCGCTGCCTTTTATCCCTCTCCGTCAGGCTTTGGCAACTCCCGAATTCCCGGGCTTACCCAATTAAGGGGTCATTGACCTTGAGGGACGTCCCCTCAAGCAGCTATCAGCCCTAGGGGTCACCTCCGCAGGTACATGCAATCTTGGGAGTCCGTTGATGAATTTTTATTGATTCACTGCCATGATGAAATGAGCTCTGGAAGTGGTTGATCAGGGGGTATTTCAGTCCCAAAGGTCTGTTTCCAGAGTGGATTAGTTCAAACCAGGTCTTCCATACCTTTAAAGAGTAACATTTCAGGGAGTTCCTGGCTCTGTATTGAGTCTTTCCTCTTTTTGGTCTGTAGTTTTGTAGGTGTTAATTGAGGCTTGTTAACTTGTTTATCCAGACTAGCTGTTGCGTTACACGATCACCATGATTCATTCAAGGACCCGCTCCATGCAGAGATTCCAGACCTTGCTAACATTGTTACATGGTACAACTTACTTTTAAACTTAAAGTACATTTCTAAAAGCATCTACAAGCTCTATTTTCACTACAAGTACACATTATATAAAAAAATAAATTATTATTATTATTAAAAGGGAAAGCTTCCCCAAAAGGGTGCAAATACTGAAAATGGGGTTTTTGCCATATGGAGGAGCTTCACATTTGAAGGGTGGGGCAGGCAAAAAGGTTTCTTGCTACAAATAGCAACCTACTAACCTGCATCTCCACTGAGCTCCATATCCCCCCTGCCTTATTTCAGGGCAGAGGAGTAAACTGGAGACTATGCACACCAGAATTGGGTCTTGGGGCTGAAACTGCCCCCTCCTATCCCTGGGCATTATGACTGGGCCCCAGGCTTTTTTCTGCATGACAGGATTGGGACCTGGAGCCCAATCCAGTGTGCAAAACCCATGGCTCCCCATGGACCTGGAAATTTAGCAGCCACCAAATTTCTGGACCAGTGTAGAGCTCCACAGGCCAAATGTCAGTACCGCATGCTGCTGGCCTGTGGCCTAGGGACTGAGCAGGATGTATCAGTCAACGTGCTACTGCCACTGAGTTATAAAACGTTCTCTCCTCTAACCATGTCCCCTTCTAAGATTCTCACTTGGAGGCAAACACACTTTGAAGAGAGCTAGTGAAGCAATTTCAGAGATTTAGAGTCCAATTCAATTCTTCCTCAAGTTAGTAGGGGTATTACAGAGCGCAGTCATGCAGTATGTGGTGCTACAAACATGTCTGCAGCGTCACAAACACACAGTCTGGCATTCTCCATGGCGCAAGGGCATACTGCCCACGTGTGCACTCTTTTTCTGTTTTTTTGTTGTTTTTTTGGGGGGGGGGTTGTTTGTTTTTTTTTTTACCCCCTGAAGATCTATGGAAGAAAGAAAAAAACCCCTATGAAGCAGCACATACTTGGGCAGCATGAGCTGCTAAAAAGTGGAGCATAGATGCTTGGAACTGTCCTGCGGCTGCTGGTCAGTCTCCATCTGGTAGGATTGCTATGGCTGCAACTCTGGGAGGCCCCCAGGACCCCAGGTGAGGCTGCTGGGGCCAGCACAGTGCTTCCTTCCTGCACACCAAAGGATGTGTGGCTCAGGTGTTCCCCAGAGACAAGAAGTGGTGGCAAGGTGCACCATTGCCACTTGTCCCCAGGGAACCAAATGTCCATGCATGTCTGGATATGCCCTAGGAGTCTTTCTATTTGATATCAATGAGATATGGATTAGGCTGGCAGGAAACCAAAACAAAATTAGAAAATAGTTTGGAAATTAACTCCTAATGTACAAAATACCCTTTTGGAGAAGGCACGCCCTAACTGAAGAGAGCTTTGTGGCATGAGACAAGGAGTGGAAAATGTTGGGTCACTGGCTAAGACCAAGTTTCATTTATTATTTATTTTGAAAGGGCTCTTAAATAAGAAAAACAGTAATAATTCTGGATTTGTCTTAATTGTAAAGTCTGCCTCAAATCTTGCCTGTTAATATTTTATACAACTTCATGTCTTCATCCTCAATACAGTTTAAGTTTTTAGCTGCTGTTCCAAGGCAACATTTTACACTCACAAAAAGAATCTCCAGCAATAAAATTAATGCCTCTTCATATCCCCTAAATCCTATCTTCCCCAGAACAATAATTTTAAAAAGTAGTATATTTCCAGATGTTGTAGAGATGGAAGTTTCTCCAGGATTGCAAAGAAAGGATGGTCAGTCTTGAGGATTTCCTATGGATTCTAAAATTACAGAAGATAAGGTGTGAAGGAAAGTGACAACAATCACTGCATGCAGAAGTCTCTCCCATGGCTGATCAAGAGACATTGCTGTATTGCGGCAGATGCATCAGACAGGAGATAGAATTTCTGTTGAATGGGTAGGTGCCTAGCCCAGTGAAATGGCAGAAAAAGTCTTAGGGAGCAGGAGAAGGATAATAAAAAGGAGAGAGAGAAATGGAATCCACCCAAAGGTTAAAGATTTAGGGCATCTTCAGTGTCATGGCATTAACTTGAAGGGCTTTGCATGAAAACAGAAGCATTTCTAAAAGCCACGTAAAAACAAAGCAAACTTTCCCTTTGTCCTTCCATTCCATTCCATATAAATGACTCCTTCCTTTGGCTTCAAATTATCTCCAGCTTGGGATCTTTAATTTTTTCATATCCATTTCCCCCATTCCTTCCCCCCTGGCAGAAAAAAATAAAAATCAAAATCAAACCTGTCTTTACAGATCTATAGACACATATCTATTATACATAATAATAAAAGAGATTCACAAAAGTTCCAAATCTGGTTCTCACTGTGACACCTAAATTACCATGTGGATAATGGAGGATTTAAAATGTGGCCTAGTAATATTACATCAAAAGTACATGTGCATGCACACACATGTGAAATTGCCAAACTGTTCATTATTGGTCTACTAGTCTTAAAAATATTTCCATGTTGCTCACCTTTAAAAGACCTTCCAACACAATACCAGTTAAAGTTCCAAAACAACTTCCCATTGTACAGATCTGCATGAGACAGAGATTATTTGGCAAGTAAAACAATAATCCTACGTGCACAACAATATTGCTGTTTCCATGCTATCTTTTCAGAATAAAATGTGTGTTTATATTTTTGGATCAAATTAATCATTTCCTAACAAGTCAGTAACCCCAAAAAGCTGTTTCAATGATTTTCCCAGGCTGTTAACTTTGTTTTTCCTGTTGGGGCTAAGGACCCTCTAAATCAGGAAAATAAGCTTTCATTTCCTGCTGTTGCCACCACTATCCCTAGCTGACCGCCATGTGCAAGGACAGAGTAAAGTATCTAGAGCCATAATGACACAGATACCTGTCAGTAACACTTCCAGCTTGATGGGACAACACCAATTTGAATATTTTGGTAACTGGAGCTTTTATTAAATGGATTGGGTGTCAGAGGCTGGGAGCTCCGTATCCCTTCCATTAGTTTGTTATGTTTGTCTATTTTTATCTTCTTAGCTTGTAAAAGATAAAAAAAAAATACAATGCTTGTCTTCAGGGACAAGTGATCATAAAAGGACACTATATATATTTTAGGCAGTAGCTATACATGTGCTACTTGAGCTTTTCTATTGACTTCAACAGAAGTCATATGGACTGCAAGACATGCTTTACAAAACATATTCTCAGAGTTCAGAGAGGCCTGATGAAGCGTTTTTGAACCTGAAAGCTTGCTTAACTATTCTCCACTTATTTGGGTTGGTCTAATAAAAGATACCAAATACACCCAAGGAACCTTGTCTGCCAGAGGTAACAGTTGCATCCTAGCAACTTGGCTCAGTACCCTTGATTGTGATACAATTGTTACAGCTGTCTATATTCACAGACAAGTTACAGAAGACATCTAAAGAAGAGTAAGGGTCTTTGCAGCAGTTTTTACATTAGAATTAAAAGCAGGATAATTAAATCAAATCATTTCATTCAGACCTTTTACAATTTGTGTTGCCACCTAGGATAATAGTTTACAGGGCCAAATTGCGGAGGGGTGAAGGGGTGGACTTTTATAAACGTGTTCAATCTTATGCCCTGCACAGCCATTGAAGAAGTCAAAGGGCTTTGTTTGATCTTCAGCATATACAAGACTCAACTGCCAGCATGACACCCAATTAAGTGGCCAGACTTTGAAGAAAAAAGGGGCTGGATGTTGATATGACAGTCAAAGCTAGCTCTTCTGGAAATTCAGCCTTTGAAAATTATGGACCTAAAAGAAAAGGACATTTTAAAGTGTCAACCAATTTACTTTTTTTTTATACTATCACACACACACACACACACACACACACACACACACACACACACACACACACACACACACACACACACACACACACACACACACGTTGCTACCAACTATGCTTGGGTTGTTTTTTTAAAACTGATAAATACCATTATCAGCTAAAAATTTTTAAAAAAAACTTAACATATTCAGAGAATCCACAGACAGGAACACAGCTATTTTTTCCTTCCTAAACATTTACGAGCTTTTCTAAGACATCCCTTTCTCATAAAACTTTTCCTTTCCAAGCTCCCTAGATGCTTCTGTTGCCCATTTTCCTCCTTATCAGTCAACTTCTCAGGCAAGCCTATTGGGAGTTGCTTAATTTTTTCTCCTGTTTGACTCCAGGCTCTGACCCTGGAATACCTGTTCTCACTTATGTCAACATCTTGAAGTTGAAGTGGATTTATCACTGGATTTGATGACAGCACTGGTCTCTGAAGCCTTCTTTTTTCAATGAAGTTTAAGGAAAACCTCACTTTTTAAAATATGACCAAACTAATTTGTACAGGCAGTGCAAATGGGTAGTCTCATTTGATTTGCTGGCATATGAGAGACTGTGCGTATTAACTAATCAACCATCATTTGGGCCCCCCCACCACCTTCATGTTCAAAAGTTCCAGGTATAATTGTGTCCAACAGCAAAGACTGCTATAGTAGCAGTTTAAAGAGCTGCCATTATTGCAATAGAAATAAATGCACTCTCACCCTGCTACTCTGTAAGTCCGAGGATTGCCTGTATTCTGAACCTTTAAGATGCAATTGGTTCCTGAGAACCACATCTTAATGCAAAACATAACTTGGAACTGATTTTCTCATAGGAAGTGTTATAAATGGGGGATTAGTTCCTGAACCCAGGCCTGATACCCTATTTTCAACAAAAATAACCCAAAATTTTGTACTCGATCAATTATAGATGAGTAATATAGTTACAGCAAGTGTATTTATACTGTAAATAGCAATTGTATTGATTTGGAAGGACTTTGAGGTGACCTTGCTGGACTTTTTGAAGGGCTCTTGGCTGGAGTCTTGGCTGCAGGTTTTTCTGGAGTCTGGTCTGCTTTCTTAAAGCAAAGTGTCCAAGGAAGTTTGGACAGATGTTCTCCAGGGAGATGGGCATTGTTTGCTGGTATGGTGCCATGTCACATCAAGCATTATAAAACCAAAACTGACGTCAGAAAGTCGAAACAGGGTGTCAATTTATAAATATCAAGTGCCATTTGTTGCAACTCAAAACGTCTTAAGTTGAGGACTGCCTGTATTACATGTATACAATAGGAGTGTACCACTAAAAGATTTTCTTGACTTGTACTGATGGCCAATTATTAACCTGCCACGCTGGCCAATATCCATCAGATAGAGGAATTACAGGAATGCAACCTGGCAAGCAGCATCTGGACAGTAAGTCTGTGGCAGGGAAAAGACATTGGCCCAGGGGCAGGGCAGATTGAGGCCCCCACATGGTGAGGAAGAGACTCGGTGAGGCAGGGGCAAGGCAGGCACTGCCCAGCCCTGTGGGTGGCTTTTACCACTGAGCACACCCCAGGAGGAGGCATGGGGGGGGGCATGTGCCCCCTGGATTTATGTATGGGGCAAGGGCAGGCTGTGTGCTGTGGGCTTGGGGCCAGGGGCTGTGCCAGCCTCTTCCCAGCAGCGGGGCTCAGCTGGGGCTGCACTTAAAGGCAGAGCAGGTGGCAATGGCACTGGGAGTGGGAGGCTATGGGGTGGGCTATAGCCATCCCAAAACTCCTCATAGCCTACTCCCAGCACTGCTGCCACCTGCCCCACCCTGTCTGCAGCCCCAGCTGAGCCCCCCTGCTGGGAAGAGACCAGTGCAGTTGCTGGCCCCAAGCCAGCAGTGCATCCTCGCCCCACACACAAATCCAGGGAGCATATGTTCCCCATGCCTTCTCCTGGGGTGTGCACAATGGTGGGGAGCCACCCCAACTCCACCCTCTTGTGCTCCCTGGACAAGCCACCAGAGGGGTCTCATTCACCTCCCTGGCTGGGTAGTGCCTGCCCCTGGCCCACTCCCTCCCTTACTGTGGGGGCCTCAATTTGCCCAACACACATCCCCACCCCACCCCCACCCCCACTGGATGCTGCTCTCCAAGCTGCTCAGCTGTATTCCTGGTTGAATGCATGCTGCATCTGTGTATACACATGCAGCATTCATTGGTGACATTACATTGGCTGCACCAACCAAAAAAAAGCTGATGTCCAATAATGTTAATTTTCCTTTTAACAGTGCCAATCTGATATATGACTGATATATTGGTGCACCTCTAATATGTAGAGCAACAAATGAAAGTCTATTTAGAGCTGACAGTTTATTACTTAAGTGTAGGCTTTCCCAAAAAGGAGGTTTCTGGCGCAACCATCTTGCAGAATATATCTGAATGCCCGAGTGAACTCTGGGTATCAACATGCCGTTACAGCAGAAATCCTGCATCTACTATGACCGAACAAACTGGTTTGTTTAAAGTGCAGAAGTATCAAGACTTTGGACTGATCTTAAAACACTTACAGCTCCTATAGATATGCAGTGAGGCTGGTCTGATGCTGTAAATCTAGCACATCGGCACAGACTATTAATAGAGTCTGCTGGAGTGCACAGCAGCCTCCAGCATCATGTATATCAGTGTCCCTGCACTGAGAAGTGGCAGCAGGGTCCTTTAAACTAAAGCTTGTTTGAGGAGCTTTAGCTCAAAGTACTCTGCTGCCATTTTTCAGTGTGACATTTGGGCACTTTAATTAGCAGGCCACAGTAATTAGAAGTGTCCCCCCCACCTCCCGGAACATGGCTATAAATGCCCGTATGTACTGGGGGGAAGTTTCCTGTTGAACTCAAATGGGACTCCTTGGTGCACAAAGGTATACCAGCTCAAAGGATTGGAGCCGAGATGTGCAACCTGGCTTTTATCTGCTTTAGGTCACGATTATAATGGATGGTAACACAGTTTGGATTAGTAACAATAAAATACAACAGCAGCAATGCTTTGCATGCAAATAAAGTGCTTTAAAAATCAGATCTGACATGATCCTCACAAAAATTCCCTTTTTATTCTGAAGGGAAAATTATGGAAAAGAAAACGTTTTGCCTCTTTAACAAAGAAGGCTTTTGAGACCTTAATTAGAAAACTGATTTTTAAACATACTAGAAATAAGAGTGAGAGATCTAGTGCTGAACACCTGTCAGACCACTTATTTAGTTGCTTAAATAGAGCTTTTGGCACTTGACTGGTAAGTGTGCAGGTCATGAAAGTTTTAGACTAAGTGCAGGCTTAACTGCAAAAAGAATCTGTCTCATGACACCCAGTCCTGGTGCCACTAGCACAAGATGTCCCTCTCCTTTCAAGTGACAAATATACAGACAGCCAAAATGACATTCCAATATATAAAAGAAAGTAGCCATGTCTAGACGGTTCATAAAAACTGCACCATGTTTATAAATTGTAGGTCACCATAGTGCTCTTGTGCATTTGTTCAACTTTCCAAAGTTCTCCCTTCTTCAACTCACCTGTAGTCTACTTGGTTTGTTTTTTCAAGTACCCATCCATAGTCAATTGGATAACTCCAGTCTGAAGTGTGATGCTGTGGCCTTAAAGGACAGTTAATACCTTTTGGGAAACTAGAAAAAACATAAACTATCTGTCATGTTTTTCAGATTTTGCCTTTGTCAATTCCCTTTATTTGCCAAAAGTTTTCAGCAAAAAATAAAATAAGATAAAAGTTTGTTCCTTACTTGAACATTAATTTCTGCAAGTCTTCCCCCTACAACAGGTCATACTCTTAATTGCTACTATAACAACTGTGATGATGGTGAAAGATGACATCTTTCATGAATATCTCTTGTTCTTTAACAAGGTGGGAGAACCTTTAAAAGAACCAAAAAACCAAAAGTAGACTCCAAATAAGAAGGAAAACTAGTTATTCAGAAGTGTTATTTTTGTTACTATGCAAATAACATAAGATCCCATAAAACAGTATATAGCTATCAAAGCATGTACATAAGAGTCCATGTTACATGATAAACACATCTATTACATGTACAGTTAGACAGGTTTAGATGCCCAAGAGATGCACATTAACACATGAGAGCAGAAAGGGGTGGTGAATAGTATTAGAAGTATATTAACTTTAGCATGTCTAATCCTGAGCATCTTTCTTCACCTCATTAGTGCACCACAATACATTTCCCCTCAGATCAGGTTCCTTTTAAGTGTTTTTTTTTTTTTTTGGAACAACCCCTCAGGTAACATATTCCAACAAAGCCTTTCCTGTCAGCAGTGTTAAAAGGGTGCATGGGAATCCTTAACTTTAAGTCTCTAGAGGATAACAGATTTTTATTAACCCAAGAATCTAGAACCAGATGTTTAAACAATATCATAATCCCCAAATTAGCAAGATCAATTGCGTGCTGAATGGTGGGCACAAACATTTCCATTAGATTTCAGCAATTTTCTAGCTTTTAAGAGAAACAGCACTGTGGAACAAGCTTTATGTTTACCCACATACTTTACTGATGAAGAATTATTGCTTTTATGTATCCATTCAAATCATTAGCTCAAATAACAAAAGAAAAAGAAAGCACAGTTGCAGGGCAAGTGGAAGACAGCGTTCTCCAAAGAGCCAGTATTTCAAAAATATAATGCCTGCTTGGCAAGTTTCATTTCTCAATAGAGTGAGATGATAGGAAAAAAGTCTCTGGCATTAGAGTGAGGTGCATCGGGTGCTCTGACCTTGATTAAGTTCCATTCTCAAGTATATATGCTAGGTGTAACAGAATTGTATTAATCCATTTGAGACAGGCAAGATGATCAGCATCTACCTTATTTCCTTGTGGCAGTCTCTGCTAGATGAAACTCCAGCTGGAAAAGGTCCTTATAACTCTTAGCTGGAGAAAGAAAATGTCTCTCTCAATCTCCCAATTCTCGTCTGGGAAACCCTTTCATGCCATGGATAATCAGAGATGCACACAAAACTATCCATGCTCCACTGACCTACTGTCAAGTCTTGTACCCTACGATAAATGAATGCAAGCACAGAATTGAAGGGGAGATGAGCCAAGTCCACAGGGAATAAGGGGTTACATATGGGATAGCCAGTCTCAGGACTGGAGAAAACAAGGTATTTACTTTGGTGGAAATGTATCAAATAGACACAATGAGAAACAGGATTGCACATGATCAGCCATAGGAATTAAAAACCGTACTGCAATACACACGGGAGCAAACAACCTTAGCTGCTTTTGTGGCATGTTGTTAGTATGAAATGCTTTTGCTTAGCTGAATGGCTGTCCACCTTTTTACCCTCAAGACACCCCTCCATAACCTCTCTGAATTTCACATTACCCTAGTTGGGAATCACTGAGCTAGAACCTAAATTTGGAAAACGTGGAAGGAGCCTCGAGGCTAAAGTAAACCTGAGAACCACTGCTGTAGCTGGTGCTAGACAAGGGCAGCAGGGGTAGGACCTAGTTCTGCTGTACCCTGCTTTTTCCAGTGTCTGTTCCCTCCCTGCCCCCCAGTCTGTACCTGAGGCAGCAAGATCAGCCCTTACCAACGAGGCTGATCCTGTGAGGTCTTACATGCTGGCAAATATCACCCACAGACTATCCTGCTGCCCCAGGAGGGTAGGAGTGGAGAGGATGAACCAGGCAAGTGCAGCTGACGTGTCCCCGCCAGCAGCAGCGTACGATCCTGTGAGCATGGAGGCATCTGGGACAGCAGCTGCCTGGGGCAGGAAAAGGCAGCAGAAGCAACCATCAGAGAATCAGGTGCAAGTGTTGCCAGGGTAGCTGGGGCAGGCACAAAGCACCAAAGAGGGGAAGACACAGTTTACCTCCTCACACAAGGGCTAGTGGCACGCACCGTTAAAAGGGATCCTGAAGCACTGCAAGGGGGGGGGGGGGGAGGCAGGGAGGGGAGGGTAGATAGTGAAAACATTATAAGAGTGGTATATTTCTTTTCTTAGGAACCATATACAATGATATTCCTAGAAAATGTGCATTTTGTCATATTTATCTGAACTGTGTGACCACCAGTTACTTTCTATGCAAAATCTGCATTACAGACATGGGCAAACAAACAGCACTGAAAGATCAAAGGCATCACAGCAATCAATAATTCTCCCCTCCCCCGACTCATTTCTCAATGGAAAACGCTGCGTGCAGCTCAGAAAGAGTAGGTCATTTTTCCTCTCTCATATTTCCTCTTAATATTTTAGAAGGGAAAAAAGAAAAAAAAAAAATCCCACACAGAATTAAAAAATAAATAATACCAACTAGAAACCTTGGTTTGAAAAAAAGAGTCAGATCTTTTTGTAGAAATGAAAGGATCCTAAACCAATGAAGAGTACCCTGGATATTCAACGGTGAAAAAATAAGAACCACATGATCCCAAACCCTTACAGCTCTAGTATCCAGGTTTCTTCTCTCCTTATGCCATTTTCTGTCCATGTCTTTCATCCTAATTTTAGTCCCAATGCTGCAAAATGCAGATCACGCTGGTTTAAACCAGCAATGCACTTAAGCACATGCTTAAACCTGGGAATAGTGCTAGTCAAGTAGACTGCTCATGGCCCTCTTGTTTTGCTGAACTGATCTACAACAGTGGTGCTCAAATGTGCCATATCATTCAGCCTGCAGAATGACCCTGTGCACCGATAGCATCTCCACAGGTCTGGAAACTTGGCAGCAGCAATTAAACATCATTACTGATCCCCCTCCCCTAAATTTCCAGACCTGTGGAGCCTATCATCCAGACCTGCTGGATGATATCCTATGGGGCAGAGCCTGGGTACCCCAATCTACAGTTCAGTGATGCTTGCAAGAGTGAATAGATAAAGGCTTAGTTTATTATTAACTCATTTGTTTCATGTCCACCTGTGAAGGATCCTTTTTCTGTCTGCATATTGCCTGACCTGCTACACAGAGACTAGTTCTTTACCAACTACAAGCTCACTTCTGCAAAAAGACTTGCTTATGTGGACAGCGGGCCCTTGCTCTGGCATGGGATCCTCTTTAAATCAAGTGCCTTTCTGATTTCTTTTACTCCCATGGGTTCTGTACTCCCAATCAGTTTGCATCCTCAAGTTCTGAAGAGGAAGGAATGACCAGAAGTCCTTTCAACCACCCCTGGACATGCAGTTACGTTGAAGGTGGAGGCAGTGAAGTGGACTCTCAAACCCCACAACACTTTTCTCAGGTCTGGGCTGAGGCACACAAACTGAACTCCAGTTTCCCACAGTCTAACTGGTGGATGGGTGGCTAGGGGAGCTCAGTTTGCAAAGCTCTTAACCCAGTTCCTTTCCCCATACCTACATTCACCAGTTTTGAGGGCAGGAGATGGTAGCTGGAATCTGACAAAGCAGGAATGAACGGAATCTGTGTGCAAGAAGACATTAGGGTCTTATGTTCTGTGATCTGCTGTTGTGCATTCGTTAGCTCAGCCACCAAAAGAGATTATCTGATCAGCAGGGATGGAACAACAATAGAAAATCTATTAGCTAGTGGCTGTGGAGCATCACAGGTCTATTAGCAATTGACTGATTAGCCTGTCAGAGGAGAGTCAGACTCTCTCAAATCTCTCTCTCAATAAACTGTTAAAAAGTCAATACAACACAGAATGAAAATTCAATTTAAGGTAGCAGGGAAAAAAAATGACTAATTATTCTTTTACAGCACGATTGATCTTCCCAGGTCTCCTTTAACAAAAGAATAGGCAGTGCATATGCCACTGAACATAATCTTGGCAGAGGTGGGAACTGGATATGAAGAGGCACTAAAAAGAAAATAGCACAACAGATGAAACCTAAAATATCAAACTCAAATAAATGGGTCTTAAATGTCAAGGATCCTCAGGGAAAAGGTGAGAGAGAGTTTAGAGAGTCAATGAGAAAATGAGTCCTTTTTTCCACAAGCTTTCAATCAATTTTTATAAATCCTAGATGCCAACCAGTGGGATAGTGATCATTACTATTCTGGTGGTTTTTATACAAGCCAAAATTAGTTATTCTGTTTGCCAATGGAAAAATACATAGCAAATATCATAAGTGAATCCTTTAAAATAACTACAGAAACCATGATCTAGAAATCATCATCATCATCTCCTCCTGCATGCTTAGCACTATGAGCTCAAGGTTGCAGACAGACAGGTCATCTATGCTGTGACATGCAGATGTCAGCACTTCTCAAGATGCTCCAGCGCAGCATTTCTCAACCCATGGGTCGCAGCACAAAAGTGGGTTGCAAGAATATATGAAAAAAAAGTCATGAACAAACTTTAAAAATTGATTCTCCTTTAAAGGCAAAAATGTGGGAAACCATGACTTTCTTTTCAGGTTGGCAGAGTTCCAGCCTTCAAGGGGCTACGTGGGGACCCTCCTTGCTCCACACGTGCAGGGGGTAGCGGGTGGGGTGTCAGCTGTTCATCATAGTAGTATCTGGTACTACAAAGGGCAAATTGGATATAGTCTGGAAAAGTAGAGAAAATAATAATCTATGAGGCCTGAACCAGGGCTC
The DNA here is from genome assembly GCA_030014935.1 of Caiman crocodilus. NCBI lineage: Eukaryota > Metazoa > Chordata > Crocodylia > Alligatoridae > Caiman > Caiman crocodilus. The sequence continues at coordinate 2,356,626 of JAGPOW010001034.1, forward strand.
ACAGATACAATTCTGCCAATAACCAACTGACTGGATAGCCTGTGGGCCAAACAAGGTAAGGTTTATATTTTACCAAGTGCTAGAACAGGTTAGAGAAGGGGAGGGCAATTATTTGGGCTGGAGGGCTACTTAATGAGTTTTGGTGAACGTTTGATGGGGTGGGGAGTAAGGAGAGGTGGGGAGATTCCATCCGATTCTATCTGGCCTGCTGGCTGCTGCCGACAGCCTGAGGAGAGAGGGCTGTGCTCTGCACTGCTCTGCCCTGCCACAGCTGGGCCTGGGCCTGCCTGTGAAGACTCTTCCCTCTGACATATCCATTCCCCACTCCAGTTTCTGGCTGGTGCTGTGCAATCCTGACACCAGTTGCTGGCAGCCGGGCTCACGTGAGATAGGATGCAATGCAGTGGACTGAATGGCCAACCTGCCCCACTAGTGGCAGTGGCTCATTGCACTGGGTGGCAAGTGAGACAGCTACTTGGTATGCTGCGCTGCAATCCAACCCATGTGGGCCTGGCTGCAGTACAAGGAGTGCACAGCCACAGGACCAACAGGAAGCCAGATTGTGGGGGGAGGGTGGTTTGCAGAGGAGTCTGTGCACTGCATAGCTTGGCCCAGGATCAATTGGTGGGGTGGGCCATATTTTGCCCACCCCTAGGTTACAGTAAACAGAAAAGATCATGTACACATAGCCATGATGAGGAATAACCTTGCAGAACTGTGCTTGTTTGTTGCATAGAGCTACTTCACTGGTCACTAAATAGCAGTTAAGTCTGAAGTCTCAAAGTGCATTTATACTACAGCCATTGCTGCAACTGGAACTTATACAGACATACCCGAGCAAGCTCTAAACAAGCTATAAGACTCTGTTAGCAGTATCAGCACAGAACTCAGCACAACCTGCAAAACTCACCTAAAGAAGCTTCTCTAATAGCAGCACCCAACCTGTGCAGCTAAAAGCCAACCTGAGGATGTCTACTGTGAGCTGCAATCATAACAGTAGCTATAGCTTAAGCCAGGAGTTCTTAAACTGTGGGTCATGAGCAACTTAAAATGGGGGTGCAAACTTCCTAGGGGTATGCGTGGTGGTGCGAGGAAGCAGTGCTGAGTGGTGGATGGCATTGGTGGCTGTCGTGTGCAAGCTCCCCATCCCCCACCACTGCTGTCCAGGTTGCACCTTCAAAGTGACTCAGGGTCGCGGTACCACAAAGTTTGAGAACCCCTGGCCTAGGCATATCCTCAGCAAAGATCTTTGTCCACAGCACAACACCCCAGATGCTCAGTGCTGGAGCCTGAATGGGCATGGAAAATTCAATAGTCTCACCCAAACAAGTGATTCCTCTGAAGACTTTGCTGGGGCTTCAGGTGCTTAAATGACAACCGAGCACACCAAAGCTTTAAAAATGCCCACTACAGAGTCAGGGAGAGTGATTTCCTTCTGACATCACAAAAGCAGTCTTTTTCTTGAGATATTTAGGTCTCAAAAGTCCTCATGAAAGTAAATTCAAGGCAATGTCTCCAAGCCCAGGGCAAAGGTAACAGTTCCCCTCCCCACCCAAGCAGCACTTTCAAAATCAACAGAAAGGCCAGACAAGAAATGGAAGACAAAAAAACATTCCAGGGAAGAGGGAAATCAGACAGACTGTCAGGGAAATAATCCTGATCATGTATCCTCTTACAGGAAAGCCTTCTTAGGGAGGTGGGGCAAGTCCAGTTCTTAGAACTTGAAGGACTCATTCATACATAGCACCGTGAAGTGTTCAATAGGTAGCAAATGTAGACTGGAATCCGGACCAGATGAGCCAACAGATTTGAACTTGGCAGAGCCCTGTCACGAAAGTTTTATTTCTTCAGCTATTTGGGTAACTACCAAGAAAGCTATTGAATTTATAATAAACATTGTGTCTTTTCCTCCTCCGCCTCCCATGACAGGTTCAAGACTGTACAGGATACTGAGTCCTAATACACAGAAAAACAAATTCCTCAATCATTTGTCTATTTTTTTTTTTAAATAATCAAAGAAGCTGTTCCCTTCTGTCCAAGGACCACAGCATCCGCAGTAGTAAGCAGAAGCTAGTTCAAGACCTTTTGTTCCAATACTTCCCTTGCACCTAACAGGCAGAGGAAAGGGTGCAGATAACATGGAGCTGTGAAGCAGAACCAAAGAACCCTGGGCTGCTCAGTGAAGAACTAGGTAGGTAATACATGATTTGGCAGCACAAATATCTGGACTAACGTAAACGAAATGGAAATGACAGTTACTGAAAACAGAGGACACTGGCCCATGTCCAAGGACAGGGGCATAGACCTTTGGTAACCATGACCCAGATAACCTCGCATTTATAGAGAGATGGATTCCAATTAATACAGACCATGAGATCCTCTTTTAAAAGTCCAGTATCTTCAAATAACAGTATTATTTTATGTTGCTTCCTTCCTTTTATTCTTCTGGTGCAGAAATGGGAAGCTGCTCAGATTTCTGACAAAAATAAACTTCCAGTGGGGCTCCAGCCAACTTGGGAAAAGGAGACAAAGTCCTCATGTGATTCTTCAGTGATTCCTTCTTGGTTGATGCCAAGTACACCACCAACCATCACAATTTGCTCTGGCAGGTTGGCAGCCTGCTTCCAGTCTTGGTAAAACAGATTCCTTTCTTCAGTGTACTAATGTAGTAATACAATGCAGAAATAGCTGTGCTTGCTTGAATCTCAAGTACGTGCCAAGTGTCCAGATTCATAAAGCCACACATGAAATACAAGCCAGCTCCATGGGAGCAGATCACTCTACCTTTTGATGCATTTATTTTCCACTGGGATTAAGCAGGGAATAGCAGACACATTTATGCTTATGTAGAGCAGTGCTGCTCAACGTTTTTTTTTCTCCAGACCAAACGGGCAGTGCCCAATGTGTCCATGCACTGGCCTGGATCTGGTGTGGGCATGGCAGGGCTGATGCAGCCACGTGGAAAAGGGCAGCCTGGCCCCAATCCACCTGTATGGATAAAGGGGCATGGCCCAGCCCCAAATTGGCTGCACAAAAGGGAATGTGACAGCAGGGAGGGGGTGGCAGCATTCATTGAGACTGCTTCTTGCTGTCAAATTTCCTGACCTGTTGAGAACCCTGTGGGCTAGAATACCAAGGCTCAGCAAGCCAGATGTGGCCCACAGGCCAGGGGTTGAGCTCCCCTGATATAGAGCAATGTCTGAGAACAGTCTCCCAAAATATGTGCAACTTCCTTCATTTGTGCCAAGGTTGCCAACAATGACTGCCTAATAGGAAAAATACCAAAAAAGGTTTTTGGGGGTTTTTTTCCCCTTGCATCAGTGATAAAAGGGTGGAAAAAAAAGAAGAGGAAAAAAAAAAAATGATAGGCTTCACAAATTAAGGTCCAAATCTGCAAATGCCTGTAGACATGGTTAACTTGACTTAGGGTTTAAATACAAGATGAAGCTAGTGCAAAGGAAGAACATAAAATTCATCGCACACTAGTGACTCCATATTGATTTCTTCCACATATGCAAGACCTCAGCTTAGCAATCCTATTTAACTCATGGGACTGCTCAAATGAATCAAATTAAGTATATGCACTTATGACCAGGGCCACATAACTGGATCCCAACCATCCACATGGTGCTGCACCGGCTTGGGGGCATGTAAAGAACCACCAACTTTGCCAAATTTGACACCCAAATACAAGAAAGAAAGATTCTTCCATGAGCAGCCACAATTTATGTGAAAGTTATATATCACACTGATGCTGCAGCATTTCTATGATTCCATCAATAAAAGGGTTTCTAACATTTGCCATTAAAAATAAACAATAACAATAATACTGCCAACACTGCCGCCTATAACTACTATCACTATTACGTGAACTCTTTTCCTCAGAAAAGGGATTCTCTGCTGGGCATTGGTATTTTCCACTGATCACTAGCAAGTCACTTGGTACTGTTTACCTCCTCATATTATTTCCACAATTCTAGTGTCACAACATTTGCGCAACATGCTTTTCCATGTTTGGGGTGAGGATGGGGGGATGGCTATGAGCATTCATTTTTTGCTTTCACAAAGCAGAAAAGTAAAAACAAATCTGATTACGTTATCTTCCATCCTCAGGTACAGGACAACCCCATTCCCACTGAAAACAGAACCTTTGTGATCTGCAAGTGTGAGAGGGATTAGGCAGGAGAAGGCCTTTTGTTACAAAAACAAACACATTTATAAATTGTCATGGGGGGGGAAAATCAGTAATATTGGAATAGGGGAACGAAAGATACATTTTTCTCCTCTTTTTAATAAAAAGAATTAAAGTGATTGTAATTCAACTGCTACCTAAAGGGAAAGGAAAAAAATTAAATAGTGAAGATTGATGCATTTTCTACATGTGGGAGGGATCAATAAGCCACCTGAATTTCTGACCCACCAAACTCCCTGATTCTGCAGTACTGGAAGTGGAAGTGGGAGTACCTGATTCTAGGACTACCGATGACAGCAAAACTCTCATTGAGAAGTTCTGCTTAAGAAAGTCTCAGTAGTGCTCTGGGAAGAACCTCAGTCAGCAATCTTATGCCTATGAGAAGTTTCAAAAGTCAGAAGACACTGCCTAGCACAATAAGCCTCACCAAGCCTGTCCCTTCAGTAGTACCTTTCCAGCTCTTGCTATTATTTAATTCCCACCTTTCTGGCCACCAAACGGTATTCACATACTGAAACAGAAGAGATGGGGATTGTTAGCTAAAGCAGTACCAAAGCTCCATTACAGAACCTTAATTTACACTTCCTTAGAAAAAACCAGTAGCAAGTACTATTTCTTAATATTTTGTTTCCATTAGTATAATCCATCAGAATTAGTTAAGGCTGCATGGATCCTCCTAGGAAGCAAAAGTGTTCTTCCTAGGGATAGTCTGTAACCCTATGCTCTGCACTGCCAAAAGAAATGCGTTATTTTGCTTACATTTTGGCTGTACCACTCAGGGTTAGGGGATGCTCTGAAAGATTTTCTTGGATGATACCATTAACCAACAATTAACCAACCATACCTGCCAGCACTGATTCAATAACCAATTTAGTAACAGTGAAAAGCATTTTAAGCTTCTGACGTAAATAAACCTTTTTCTGGTTTGTTTTGCATTTCACATGTGCGCATACATGTGTCTCCTGCCTGTTCTGGCCCTCAATGAGGAAGGAGGTGACCATGCATGTTGCCCCTTTGCCCATGGCTCCTACTTGCAGCCCCACTCCCCATGCAGCCCGTGTTGCTGTCCCAGGTGGGAAGGGTGGACCTGCATGTGGAGCCTCGGAGCACGCTGCTGCCTCATTGCCAATCGGCCCTGCACAGCCAAGCTCCCACAGCTGCCAGGGAGAAGCTGCTTTAGCAAATGCACTCAGTGAAGTGGAATATCCCTTATGCGGCGCTTTATCCTGCCTGCACATAGCCCAACATCTCTGCAGCAGTCGCAGTGCTCAGGTCCCCTCTGCGCACTCAGCGTTACCATGGCAGCAGCAGGAGCCAGTAACGGTCCTTTTGTTGCTGACAGCAGTGCTCTGAGCCTGCTCCCTGGAACCCCCTCCACCTCCTGCTACCCGTTGGTACCTGCAGTCTGCCATGGACTTGGGCTGGCAGCAGGGTACGAGAACTAGACCACATTCGCCAGGGTGCTCCAGGCATGTGATCATAATTAATCAGCTACAACAACCAAAAAAAAGCCAATAGCCGATAATGTAATTTCTCCTTTTAAAAATCCGTGCCAATTTGATAGCTGACTGATATAATCTGTGTACCCCTATCTCAGGGTATAAAAGTAAAACATTTCTGGCTACTCTCATAGTAATAATCCAGTATGTACGAGCTAATCACGCAGGCCAAAATAGCCCCATAACAGGTGGTACAGGTGTGCTTAACCTTGCAATATTGAGAGCTGATTTGGGAACCTCTTGCCTAGATACTTATTTGAGTATAATATTTATGGGTTCACTCTTCAGCTGGTATGAACAAGCATAGGTCTGTTGATAGCAAAAGAACCACATGAAAATTAAAAGCAAATGTATTCGCTCTTCAACCTGCCTCTGCAGGTGAACAAGAACAGTTTATTGAAAAGTTGAGTGGCAAGACTAACATGGCAGATCATCTACTGCTGTACAAAGAGAAAATGCAAGGCAAGGCTGTGTTGTATGAAAAGTCCAAATGAGACTGGCAACTTTTCAGCTGGCAACAGGAGGATTCAGCTAGGAAAGTCACCTCAACTATCAGCAAAGGAAAGCTGACATTAGACATGGGCTTTCCTGAAACCAAATTCCAACTGAATCCTGCGGTTACAGGAAAGTAGGTGTTTTTCTCTTCCTATACAATAGCTGACTGAGGACAATCCACAATCTGTCAGCAAACTACAGGTGGGTGAATGGAATAAACTTTCCTGGGCACCAAGTTCAGTTTAGTACCAGAAAAGCCTGAAGGTATTGATGCCACGTGATTACATCTAGATGATGTACTGGCTGATCTTTATCTATAAGCAAGTGTTAACTCTTAGTGGCAATTTTGTTAGAGGAATACAAGAAGAGAACAGGGCTTGTTTTATTTTACAGAAAATATTCAAGCTTTGGAAAGGCTTATTTCCAGATTATTCTGTTACCTGCAGAAAGGCAGAACAGCAGCAGCATAAACCATGAGATTTGATAGCTGTCAAGATGTCATAGACCACTGACATGAAAGATATCCTCTACCGGGGGTCCTCCCCTCAGTGGCCTTAGCATAATACCTTATCAACAGAGTTAATCGCATAAGATCAGCCCAGAATAAAATATAGCCACATCCATTTATAAGTCTACACACATTCTTGAGCATGTGAGACTGACCATCATCGATCTTTCTTGCAGCCATTATAAGTATGGCTGAGATCATGATACCTTTCACACCAGACAGTCACTGATCATGAGGACCGGCTGCTTTATAACTAAAACATCTGCTTGCTGAATTATTTCTTATAAATGCAAGTGGCAAGGAGCCAGCAAGGCTTTTACCCTGCATCAGTGCAGGTCTCCTATAGCTTGCATTTTCTTTGTTACACACTGATAAAAACAGGGAGATGACTCCATAATTTGGCCCTCAACTTACTATTATTTCCCCTGCCCCCAAGAGGGTGCTTCCGTGGATGACAATTCCCAACCCAGTGAAAAAGCCTTTGCAAAGCTGTATTAGCAGCAGGCTTACCAACAACGCATATTAGCTCACTATTCTATAGGTGGACCCATCTATATGATACATCAGATAAAACTTAGAAAGTCAGAAGACACAAGAAGACTATATGCTGAACATCTAAACAAACTAAAAACATCAAACAAACTAAAAATTACAGGCTTGATCCCAATCCCTAAAATGAAAAGCAGACTATTATATTTAGGTGACCATGGGCAGTATTGTTTTCTTAACACAGACATGTTTCCTGACCATGCAAAATGCAAGAGAACTCTAAAATCTAGAGACCTGGTAAAAGGCAAGGATAGAGATTTACTGTGGAACTACAATTTATATGGCTTTGGGGAGATGCATCTTTCTCGAATGTAGACAAGGTGAGGATATAACACCGTCTTTATGTACTGTAATATTTGAAACAAAAAGGGAAAAATTAGTCTTAGCTCTGACATGGAATTTCCTGATTTTCCTGGTTCCACACTGAGCTTTTGATACAATTTCTCCTGCATCTCTCTAAAGCACTTATTCCCAGAACATAGGTTTAGAATCTATTCCCCCACATCATATTTACTATGTTCATTCATGTGGACACACACATTCATCAGATGAATAAACTGCAGGCTGTCTGGGAGTATATCTATTCCACCATTCTGATCACTGTCAACCATCAGGTGCATATTGCTCATTTACCTCTGACAGACTCACTCAGGGCTAGGCACTGACCACATGAAGGCTACCTTCCCCTGATCCATCTATCACAGGACAGAAATACATTGTTTTAACTTTTATAAAATATTCTCTTCCTCTTTTACAAACACCTTTGGATCCCCTAAGAACAGGATTTAGAAAGGAAGAGAGCCCTACTTATCCTGACAATGCATAACAACTGCCATGGTGCAATTGTGCTTACTGGTAATATTATAATACATCTGCTAAATGTCACCTTTTTATTAGCTGTTCTACACAGAAAGGCTGGATATTTAGTAAACAGCTCTACTTCCTCCTGTCCTAGTCAATATTTAATGATTTGTCAACAATAACGTATTAAAAACCCAGAACAAACAACCACCATGCTAAGTTTATTTGATTACTATGTCTTTGCAATACAAGCTAGCATGTCATACTCAATCTAGCAAGCTGGCCTCTTCAATCAGGTGGAAACAGTCATTGATGGGACTGCTGATTTGTAAAATGATTGCACAATTTTGTCACGTCTCATTTGACTGCTTTGTTAAGCTCCAGGTTTTCAAGCAAGTGGCTCAGACTCATCATCCTCACCAAGAATAAGGGTTGCTCATTAGTAAGATGATGGCCAAAGTAGGGAGTGGAAGTCACCTAAAACATACCCTAGTGGGTATTGCTTGCCGTGAGCATTTATTATTATATATACTTCCTTGTTTAGGGATTTTAGAGGGATCATTTTTTCCTCTTTTGTTTATGTTACTGCAAAGAAAGACTGACAACATTCACGTAGAGACAGGCATCAATAATAGCTATAAAGTTATTCGAGTTCAAAACCAAGGTCAAAATCCTGGATTCACTTAAGGCAACTGGAATTTTGCCATCAACTTAACTAAGATTTGGCTTTCAGCAAAAGACTGCAAAGCCTTAGGTGAAAGCTAGAGACAAAAACACTGCAAGACCACCATATGTGGCACTCTCCATGCTTTTGTCATGCACGGTTTGTAAAGCAAACAGAAATTCTTGTTGCACAAATTCTTGTTCTGGGCCACAGAAGCAAAGTGACTGGCGCAGAACACAGAACAGCACTGAGATCTACTGAATTCATTTGTCGCCCCACCTCCGGGGTTACACAATGCCTCCAACTGCCATCTTCCAATTTTACAGCATCATTTATCACATCAGATCTCAATAATATGCATAGAGTAAGCAGTGCCATATTCTGTCACTAGGAATGAGTTGAAGAGGAGCTTGCACGCACACACACTTTAGATGCATCAGACTTATCAGTAGGGACCTACCCAAATGATGATTTCATGGGTTTAGCAGAAACTGTGAACAGTGTTGTTTAAGATTGCCGCAAAATCTAGTACTGGGCATTTTGTGGGAAATCATAAGCCAAAAAAAGGGGTAGTGATACAGTTTGAGTGAAGGCACCCTCCACCAATCAGCAGCAAGAGGCAGGACCACCATGAAATTCCTGTGCAACCAGCTGTGTTGCAGGTGGGCTGTAAAAAACCCCTTTATCTCACCATGACTTTGGTAGGTCTCTACTTATTGACTTTATTATTCAAATATGCACATTTAAGTCAACTCCACCCCTGAAACCAAACACCCAGTCCTGTGTCCTAAGGGTTGCAGCTTTAAACTGATCACTGGTTACAAAGTGGGGAAAATGACAATATAGCTAACAATCTTTTTGTGCATCAAGTGAGGAATGAGAAGGGTAAAAATGAAGATATTTTCCAAGATAAATTTCTTGACAGTTTGTCAAGAAATGCATCAGTGGCACATTCAAAGCTAATTTTATTAGTCTTACTGCAGCTATTACTAGTCACTTCCCTTCCATATTTAGCACTACCCAGGTCATATTAGGCAGCAGCAGATTGGCTTGGGGAGAGGTGAGGAGGTAGAAGTCAAACCGAATTCATAAAACAGGTTAAAAAAAAGGCAAACGCTTTTTACAACTTGGGCAACACTGTCAAAACCCAGCAAATTTCAACAAAAGCAGGGCTGTACCAACACCAAGTGGGTTATTTTTGTAGAGCTTTAAAGATATAGTTTTTAAAGGGGTTGTGGTGGGGGGAGGCTGGAGTGGGCAAGGGCTATCTTATTGGACAAGCTGCATAGCTGGGAAAAATTCAGACCCTTTTCAAATGCAAGGTGTTCTTCATCAGGTCTTAGGTTTGTCTATCTTTTAAAAAGGTATCATTCAAGAAAACCCTCACCTCTCTCAATTCCCTGACCCTCACAGCTATATCACTCAAACACTACCATAATTTTCCAACGTAGAATTAAAAACATTTGGCTTGAATTAAAATAGTCTCCTCAACAAAGGGGCTATGCAAGTCTCTACAACACCAGCTGGCAACCTTTTCCAATGGGGGACTGGAATAGTCCAGCTTGGGTCAGAGGTAGGTCAGCGTTAGGTCCCACTGCCATTGCTGCTGCTTCTCCCCATGGCCTGGCTGGGGCATGGCATGGGAAAGCACCCAGCCACCAGATTGCCTAGCCAGAGGAGTGCAACAAAAGTAAATCCTTGCTACCAAAAAAATTTCAGCTCCACAGGCTGCAAGCTGCTGACCCCTGCCCTATAATACAACTTTGAACTCTTTCAGAAGAAATCTACAAGTGAATTGCAGACAAACTAAAATGACATGAGGCTCACTAATGTCAAGGAGGCCTTACCTAGGATCCTGTGGCAGGCTCTTCAGCTGATCTGCTAACGATAGTGTATTATGCTCCCCAACTTTAAATTCTACACCCACTTCCTGATACCCATCTTATTCTTAACTGTGGTGTACACAGAGGCACTAGAACACATACACATTGGGCATGATGTTGGTATGCAATTACTGGCATTAGGTAACTCACTATGAGGGGTAGAGGGGAAGAAATCAGTTATGCAGTAATACATTTCTGAAATGGAGACAAAATCCCTGCATAGGTCTAATTTTCATGGGTAAATACGGCAACAAACTGCTGTCTATACCTCAGAAATGTCAGACCTTTAGCTGTAGTGATATTGCAGTGAAGCATACAAGATGTTTAACAGACTTTTAAGGCCTGGAAAAATTTATGTAAATTTAGCCTGAAGTCAAAAGACTGCTTTAATGAAAAATGTTTGCAGAATCGGGGCCTTATTCTGCATTATTAAACATTTATATAAAAAAATACTGTGCCTATGAGTTTTGGAGCTGAAAAGCTGATGTCTATTAGTTCCAGGTCTGATCAAGGCACTTTATAGAAATATTCCAATTGTTTGTACTGATTAAATTATCTCAGTCAGCAGTCTGTGTGTGTTTTTACGGCTCACTCCGTTTCATCATTAGGCATCTTGCTCTCTCACCACACGGGGGCCTTCACAGTAGGGCACTAGTTGTATCAACGACTTTCCTTTCAGCAAAAAGCCGGCAATGGTGGAAATGCAACCAATTTAATTTAACAGAAGGGATTCACATCATGGCATTCAGATGTCCATTAACAGAACAATCCCCCTCCCCCTTTCCCCGTTTGGCAATTGCAGCAAATCTTCCATGAAAATACATTTCCTGTAATGTTCTGGTCATGGTCGGCAAGAGCTGCAGCACATTTCCATAAAGCCACCATGTGGAAAATTGTCTTGGCTGTTAAAATGGACTAATGTAAAGGAATTTTTTAAAAACTGTTGAAAGCATCAATCTTTCTTTGCAAAAAACCCAGTTTCCAGAATATTAACAGGTCACCTACCAGCAATAAGGCAGAGTCCCTGAAATAAAAGACAGAAAATCAAATGGCTTTAAAGAAAAAAAAATATAACCTCACCCAAGCAGCACTTATTACGATGTTTACAGAACAAATGTACTGAGAAGAAAAGAGTGGAGGAACCTTAATTGCAACTCTGTTCTCACTGGATTACCAGCCTCTCTGGAATTACTGATGGACAGACCTCTAAGGGATTTGTTCAACCTCCAAAAGTTAAACCCCCATTTTGCAAACACGTGCACTGATTTTAGGAGGACTAGTCATATGCTTAAAACTAAAAAGGACAAGCAGAAGCGTTTGCCGGATTATTTGCTATACTTTGTTTTGTCAGATTTACCTGGCATTAATTTCTCTTTTGGATTTCAGTGGTGTTACACAGATTTCAAGCTTAAGTTTAAGGGGAAATTTAAGTCTACAGCACTTATCTGAATCTAGAGTAACCTTCTACTCCTACTCCCCTTCCTACAATTCTAGGCAAAAACCCCCTAAAAAAACCCCTAAAAATACCCCCAAACCAACCCACCTCATCTTTTTCATTCCCTTTCCTTCAACTCCGCAAAATTATATTTCACTGGGATGAGAAAAGGGTTCCCAAGATTTGGCACACACTTACTGGCTACTCTATTCAGAATCTCACTCCAGGACTACTTAGGGTCTAGCGCAGCTCCCAGATACATCCCTGCCCAGATTCTGAGGGATCCCTGGAACTCGGGGGATTTCAATACAGCAATGAGAAGGGATTACTAGACCTGCTGAGATCCACAGATGCATTTCATAAAAAATGAAGATGTCTCTTTGGGGTGAGGAGGGAAATAACAGAGAGGGACTTTTTTTTTTTTTTTTTTTAAGGTCTTGCCCATATGAAGTCACACTGGTTTAAAGTAGTTTTTAAACTGATTTCGTTAAACTGGTTAAATCCCCTGTACCAACATGCTCATTCTAGTTTAAGAGTAGTTTATTTATGACATTTAGATCCAGTTCTAGATCAACCTAAACTAAAACAAAAACCAATACCACAAAGAAACACAGACAATGGATACAAGCACAGCTGCACAGGACTTTGTACCTATTTAAACTCTTACCAGATTCAATCTAGAATTTAAGATATGCCAGTGCCATTCTCTGGTTTAGGCAAGGCCTACTGGAATTTACCATATCAAAACTGGGGGATGTGGGTAAGCTGTTGTTCACCTACACAGCAGCCCTATGACTAGGGACAGGAAAAAAGGGTAAGCTCAGTCATCATCTGTGTCTGAATGGTGTAGACAAAGAATAAAGTTGGTTTCCTTAATCAAACTGGATCCCACAGAAGCTCATCATGTCCCAGCTCCTGGATTAAGATCTAGGGATGTGATCCAAATAGCAAGCACTTGGCTGCCAAGGTTGGTAGACCTCAAATCTAGCCTACTCTTATTATGTTTGTTCACAAAGGGCCTGATCAAGGAGCCCAAACAGCAGCAGGCTTTGGATCAGGCCCAGGCTCCAAGATGATTCTTGGATGCATTTATTTGTTTAGACAAATAAATCACATCACCCAGTTGCTTTGGCTTTTCATTCTGAAAAAGCATGAGAGTTGTACACACAGTGCAACTCGGCACCCATAGATAAATGTGTGGGTGAGCCTTGGCCCAGTTCCTCCTAAGCAGCAGATGGAATTGGAGCAGGCTGGGCACTGCTCCTCCTGTCTAGGGTGGGGATTGGCCAGGGTGGGGCAGGGGGAGAGAGAGCACAGGCTGCTCACATGTGTGTGTGTGCAGTGCTTCCCTAACAACAGTGCCCTGGGTGGTTGCCTGCCCCCAAGGTCTGCTCTGCTGTTAATGAATGAAGAACTCACACTAGCGGATGTGGTAGAGCAGAGAATACCATGCAGAAACCTTCAGTCCCTAGGTTGCTTACTCAAAACACAATCCCTGCCCCCCCCTTTTTTGTTTAAAGAAACACAGAACAAAAATCATGCAACTACACAAAATCAACTAAAATGATTGCAAAAGCCTGCAACAGAGTGTCCTTTAAAGATTTCTGTGGTTCAGCCCTCCACTGACAAACGTTCACAGATGTGGCTGGGTTCAAAACTGTGAGCATGCAGAAGTGTCTAGGGATTCAACATACAATTTCTCATTTTTCTTTTTTTGCCCAAGAAAGCAGCAATGAGATGGCTAAAGTACATCTACACTGGTGTGAAAAGCTACTTTACCCCATCTCCTTGGACATCTCTTCTAGGGGGAAAAAAAAAGAGCCTCTTCAAAGTCTTCATATTAAACCCAGACACTTCAGACAGTCTGTCTGCAATCTGCAAGGTGGCAAAGGGAGGGAGCGCATGCAGAAAGGAAGCAACTGGGACATGGGACCCTATCGACAGCTCAAGATGCATGTGGTTTTACAAGATGGTTATTTCCTTCCCCTTTAATCTTTTCGGATTTCTATCCCTCCCACTCATCGTGTGAAAGTTTAGCATGTTCAGGGTCAATGAACAGCTAAAATACCATTAAAGAAAAATCTAATCTTTTCTACTCATGTGCGATTCCTATAGCTGCACTGTTACCCACCTCCTTGATTTATGGCCCCTGTACTGCCACTGTGATTAAAGAAATAATGGTTTGTTTTCGTTTCTACTTAGCCTGATTATTTTTTGCCTTTCCTCCAACTTCATTCTAAACTCAGCAGATGAACGGGATGCTTAAGGGTGCAATAACTATTTCAGCAAGGCGTGCTGTGTTGTGAGCAAGAAGCTGCCTTACAGTGAAAAATCTACTGTTCTTCCACTCACTGCCATCACCCTGCAAAGAGGTGGAGAAAGTGTGCAAGATTTTGAGATTTTAATTGGCTACAAAAATTCCAGCACAGACCAACAAGATTTCATCGTTAAGCACGCGAGTCAGTTTCTTTGCTACCTAGGTTTAACAAATCACAAGTCTCCAGGGACACTAGCTAATTACAAGCAACAGGAATGTGCTTAGATTTAGCCTTTTCAATGTATCCCCGAGATCTGAGAGCAGGAATATGTTCTCCTTGGCTGGCAGGTTTAATGTTAAAGAGATACTGTCACTTCAGAGAGGGAAGTCATGCTGGCAAAGAACTCCCAGCTGGAGCTCGTTCTGGGAAGAGTCATACATCCCACTGGCTAGTGGCTCAAATAAGAGAGAATGCCAACTCTAAGTCTGTATACAGACATTCAGGGACATTAGGAGGAGGTCAGGGTGAGTTTAAAATGGCCACTCAATCCAAGGTAAGTCAGGGAGAAAGGGCGGGTGAGCGGCTAGCAGAGTCCATGACAAAGATCAGGGTATTGTGGGGGAAGTGGTGTCTGGGAAAGTTTGCTGGGATCAGGTGGGCTTGCAGGGGGCTCTCCCACACCCTCTGAAAGCCCAGGGGCCATTTATAGCCACCACCCCAGGACAAAACAACCTCTCCCATCCTGACTCTGTCAGCTGCCACACTGGCAAAAGCTGGTAAAGCTGGCCCTGAAACCAAGTTGTGGGATTTTTTTTTGGGGGGGGGGGGGGGCAGGATTTCGGGGATGGGACTTAAAACAGTGTGGTGCCAGGGAAAGAGTAGGAAAAACGTGCAGCTCTGGGGCTAGGCTTTCCCACCCCTAGGGCAGCACTATAAAACTACAGAAGTTCAAGACCATTATGTTCATCAAAAAAAAAAAATGAGCACGCAAACTTTGCACTTAAATTAATCCAAACTAGCATAAAGCCCATACCTGGGTAAACTAAAGTTAGATCAGGCGGCCAATTTTGACCCGATCTAACCTCCCAAATGTCTGTATTTGGGCTAAATACAGCCTAAATGAATTAGATCCTATTATATTTGCAAAAGGGAAAAAAACTAAGCTGTCCCTTTCACAAACAGGAGCAGGGGTGGGCAAAATGCGGTCCGTGGGCAGGATGTGGCCCACCAGGCCATTTTGTCTGGCTTGTAGGGGCCCTTAAAAATGTAGACAATTAACATATGTCTGCCTGACTGCCCATAACATGGCTCTCGATTGCTTGCCACAACTCAGTAAGCAGCCCTCATCCCAAAATAATTGCCCACCCCTGAACAAGAGCATCTCCATCCTCAGAATGTGATCTCTGTTTTGTGAGAAAGTTAGAGCCAGGAGCCATACAGCTTCCCACAATCATGCAGCACTTTAGGGCTACTCCTGCAGCAATACACTGAAAGCCACGAGTCAGCATTTATGAGTCCTACTTCTCAGTTCTCTGCTGTAGGGAACCATCACCCTCACCACTTCACCTTGCACAAATCGACTTTTCCTTTGGACAGGATACTCTACTGCTTACCTACTATATGGTCCCTTTCAGGGCTGCGCAGCCCAGCAAGCTATGGATATTTCTGGCTGGAAAGGGCATTTGGTAGGAAAGCATGTAATTTTCAACTTACAGTAAAGAAAGGCTCTGCTTCAAACAGATCTGTACATTCTAACAAGCTATTTCATGCCTAGTTTTGCAAAGAGCTTCTTAAAGTCTACAAATCTGTAGTGCTTGGAGCTCCTTCATCCAATGTGTATATTCTGCAACCAAAGTCAGAATCATAGTATGAGCCATCTACTGGAGCTGGTAGACGTATACAAATCAACATCTGTTAAGGACCCTGATTAAGGGAGTTTTTGATAGTACAATTCTGCATGCATTTGCTATAAGCGATAACCAGTTTTCACCAACCAATCAAACCTACTACCTCTTGTTTCTCAAAAAAAAAAACCCCACCCCTAAACATTTTGCCAGGGCAACTGTGAAATGAAACATCACTATGCCAATGAATTGCCTTGTTGGAAAACACTGAAAATATGCACTTGATATTAATTTTCCATTGCAATATTTTCAAAGCAAAACAAACTTAGCAAAAACTCATTTCATGCTGCTCATTTCAAGGGCCACGTAGATGGAACAGAAAAGCAGATTGGACAGTGGAGATTATGGCTCTTCAGAGTTTTCATTAGACTGGGAAAAATATTAGCTGTGCAGAAAACTACTTAAGGTCACAGTGGTGTTTGGTTTCTTGTTTATGTTTTTCAATCTTTTGGAACTGTGTGGTTACAGAAGATAAACCACACTTCCTGGGAGGTTAAAAGAGCAAGGTAAACTCAATATAGGTTAGCAATTTTTTTTATAATCACCTCCTCAAATTTAGTGAGTGCAAGTCTGCTGTCACTTCTTTCAAAAGTACAATGTTTTCAAGCATGATGAACATTCATCTACAGCAAAATGCATTCCCTAAGCAGCTGCTGTATAAGTTTGGAAAACGCAGCAGCTACAGAGTGCCAACATTTGTCTTGTTCCTCAACTCTGTGCCAACCCAGTTATCTGCTGTAAGATCATTTATCAGTGGTATGGACTTTGTAGGTGGCTTCTGAACTTGGAGCAACCGTTTTAAAAGGTCATTAAACTGTACATAAGAATACCAAGACGTTTTCTGAGTGATTCAGTGAATACACAGCATTGCCTGCTCTATATACACATTAACATGCTGGAGTCACAGTGACTTATACCAATAACACAAATACATTTGCAAACAATTCCATCGAGAGAAGGCTAAAGTTAGTCAGTCAGTCAAAAAGTTAGGAAACACAAACATTAAGTATATACTTCCCACATATTAAATCAGCAATTGGGGCACAGGAGAGTGGGGAAAAACAGACTGTGTTCCAGCTATACTTTCCAGGTAGAACAGCCCTTCTTGAAGACCTGACCTCAAAAAGGAGGAAACAATCAAACAGGGACTGAGCCTAGTGTTCAGTTAACTGGCCCTTCCTTTCCTCCTCAGGAAAAAGCTAGTTTTAACACTTTCACAAAAGAACAGAGAGCAGAAAAAGCTAAAACTGTCCTGCAGAAAAAAGTTAAAAAAAATAAAACCAAAACCAACTGTAACTGTTGCTGAAGCCTAGTCCTAGGATTGTGAAGTGGTAAAAATAAGATGAGAGACGGACAGATACAGGGAGAGAAACAGAGACACACACAGAAAGCTAAAATCGCAAATTCTTCAGCAAAACTGCTGAAGAAAGGATAGCATGTTTAGTAGATCATTAAGACCATTAAAAAGAGTGGGTCTTCAGCACCTGTTGAGTGAAGAGCAATTCACAAATATATTCTAATGAGCCATGAAATTAATTTATTCCCTCAGCCTTGCCTGAACAGAAATGTCAGTGCTCATAATAGAAGCAGAAAAGCCACTTCCCTGCTCAAGACCTGCACCCCAATTTTGGAAGACTAGTCAAGGGCTGAATGGTATGTTAGTACATATGGTGCCTCTTTTGTATTCTCCCTTTTCAGCTGCGTCCAACTGACACCAGTCACAGCTGAGAATCTACCCCCACCTCCCCCCAAGCATGTAACTTCCAAATCAAAATACAGTTTGAGACACCACATTTTCAAAGAATGCTCCAACACACTTGGCTCACACCCCTCTTTTGGCATAAATAATCTGATATGAGCAGGCTCAGCTGTGCCTGTTCAAACATGTGCATGCACAAGTTTTGGGAAGGAGAAAGCAGTTTCATAAATCTGGTTTGAGGAATCTACAATGGTAACCGTACCAGTTTAACACACCATTTTGAATTAACTATGTATATATTAGATAAATGTGTTGCTCTTATTCTTCAAGTTAGAACAAAGAAAATGAATCACCAGGGCTTTCTTTCTGGATTGTAATCTGATACATATATGTGTTTTGTAGTTAGCTAAGGGAGCAAAAAAAAAAAAAA
>JAGPOW010001034.1:2375831-2386759 GCA_030014935.1 Caiman crocodilus
AGGGCCAGAAATAAGTCCAGAACCTTGGATGGTGGCAGCGGGAACCCCAGGCTAGCGGGTGGGCTCCAGGGAAGGGGTCGGCCGGACGCGAGGCACCCCGAGCCTGGAAGGTGGTCGGGCGCAGGGAGGTGGGTGGCTCAAAATGGAAGCGCCCCCTACTGGCCCGCCACAGCTCCCACCCTCTCAGATGAGAGTCCTGACAGTAAAGGACAACTTGAAATTCTAGGTTGAGGAGTTTACTTTAACCAGAAATTCAATCCTGGATTTGAGAAGTCTGTCAGGTTTTTAAGGTTCTTATCACTTAACATTTTCCAGTAAAAGATGTTGTATCAAAATATTCCTAGACTTTTCTGCCCAGAGACAGACAGCTGGAACAGCTTCCTGTGTTAAAATGAAGTGACCTGATTCTGGAAAACTTATTGTTCTCTGAAAGCAGGTATATTATCTCAAAATAAAAAAGTCACAAGGATGTCCACCCAGGAGAGTTATTCCAGAGCAAGTATGTACTCTCTATGTAGAAGAGGCCAAAATAAACTATTTTCCCCATCTCTATTCATTCTACATAAAAGCTAGAAAGTGCAACACTAAGAATCTTCAGCAGTATTCACTACAGCACAAACGCTTAGCTCTGATTTAAACAGCTATGTGTTATCTGTTATCCTCGCTTCTGACAAGCGGCTGCTCCCAAGAGGCTGCCATTGATGGAACCTGAAGCAAGTATAACTTCTAAGTGACAGATGCCAGGTCTCAACAAGCAGGCATGCAATTAAGGATCTTCAAGACCTTCTGACTTTCACTCAAGATAAGGACAAGACATAAGTGGGACAAGGTCCCCTCTACCAGAACAGAAAAGGTATTATTACCCCACATGGGTATAGTTTGTCTCCTTGCCTCCAACCTTACAAAGGCTCAGTGGACTTTTGGTCAGGCTGTACAGTCACTGGAAGGACTTGAATGGGCTTTGGATTAGGCCCTGGATTTTTATCTTCATGAACAAGCATAGAGTGGGAAAGGTGCAGCTTGTTTCATGGTTTGCATATATCCATGCGTCTGGACACTGAAAAAAAAAAAAATGCTAACCTTCTGAATATTAATGAAGGATGATATGGTAATTTTGTTCCTGTAACAATGAATGAATAGATTATATTTACAACAAGACATGGCTACAGGCACCAAATGCTACTGCTCCTATTACGCTAGGACTACATTCCTCTCCCCCCTTTCATTTTAGGATGGTCATTACCTATCAGCAAAGAGTAAACAAACAATAAAAGGGGAATGGGCAGGGGGAAAGCAGCAGCTGTTGCTCCATTTAAAACACAATTTTAAAAAAAATTAACAATGTACTTATTTTTCTTTTTAGGACTCACAAATAAAATGTTGTGAACTTATTACATACTCAAACTGATCACTGAATATCATAAAATACTTCGTTGGGCACAGCTTCCAAACATAAATAAATGGGTGACAGCTGTGCAGCTATGTTTGGGGCTGGGCAGGGAAGCTCTTTAATGCGTCTTAAACTAGACAGGCAGAAAGGGACAGATACAGAATTCAATGCCATGAAATGTCAACAGATCAAAAAGGAGTTTAGCATGATTAAGTGTCTGAGAAAGATTAACTCTCTTTCTGCTAGGCCTTAGTCTCTCACTTTCAAGGATGTTAGTCCATCAGCTTCAAGGGAAACATGCCGAATTTGAGCTGGTGCAAGATAAAGTATAAGAACTGAATCCATAAACTTGACACACTTGCTGACAAGCATGGTGTCTTGAGGAAAGCCAACCAGCTGTGGGATCTATGCCAAATGCCATTTTATCTGCTGCACTGCATTCATTAGAGCACTTGAGAGGTGACAACTTCAGATATCAATGCACCAGTGCTGACTAAACATGATTATTTTTCAATTGATGTACTGGTGGCTGTTTGCAAATAAAACACATAAGACAAGCTGGAGAAGGGAGAGGCAAAAAAAGGACCAATTCCACTGTTACAGCCTCTAAGTACTAAAAGGTAATGTTAAGTTTGCACTCCTTTCTGTCATATCCTTTGGGTTGCAGGGAAACTAGAGGCATTCTCCTACCTTGTTTGTTGGCAACTTGCCCTGCAGCTGCGAAATGCTTTGCACAAGATCCCAACCTCTGCTAAAGGCTCTACACAACATTGACGCAGGAAAGATGCCCACAGAATAGGCTAGGCAGTGCTCAAAGCTTCTTCCTCTTCACTGTGACAGAGCCAGGAAAGCTCAGTATTCTTGGCTGCTGCAAAGAGATTTGATGACAATTTGCTACAATATTTGCAGACATGAGAGAACACTTCTTGGTTCAGCTCCCATCCATCAGGGAGAGGGAAGAGACTTCTGATTTAGCAGGCTTGAGGGTGGAGCTTGCCAGCTAGGAAAATTCTGAAGAAGGCTAAGTAGCATTATGGCCAATAACTAACTCATCATCGCATCCTGTGATGCCTCTGGCATCACCCTACTTGTACATTTACAACACTTTTTGTGCAGTCTGAGCAGATCATCCTGCCCAATTCATTATCTGTGGTGGGGAAGCTGGGTGGGGCAGATCATTCTTTCCATTCAGTTTGATATGGAAGCCTCAGAGTCTGCCTCTAAGAGGAGACCAAAGGAGCTCTCAGCCCCAGGGACTAGCAGAGTAGGGAGTGTTGGGCTGAAAGAGTCAATATGACCTTGCCTGGCATCTACATGCCTCACGTCTTTCTCACAGCTTTCTGGAATTCTTAAGCTGAAAAAGTCTCTCTTCTTTCACAGCCATATGAAAAAGTAGTAGAGACACTGCAAATTGAATGGAAATGTTTTGTGAACATAAGTATACTTCTATATGGATACACCCACAAAGAATGCAGCACAAGCTACCTCCTGAACCAGAGAGGCACAGCTGCACTGATGTGGTGCTGTGTCTGAGCCAACACAACACTACAATTTCCCATCTGGGAAGTCAAGTGCATGGAGTAGCACAGTGTACAGTATCATTACTGCCTGCAGCTGTGGAAACATTAGGGACTGGGGAGTGTTAGCCAAGCTCCTCTTCATTGGCCCTCCTGACCACAGCTCTGCTGCAGCCCACAGGTTGAAAGCTACTACCCCATGCAACACCAACTCCCTATGACAGAGGTAACATGGCACTACACCTGCCATCACCACCTAGTGAAAGTCAGCTCGTTTGTTTCCAACACCCCCTTGCTCCCATTTTTCATGCAATCAACTGGATTCTCAAGCATCAGGGAGCAGAAGAATGTGTAACCAACCTATAGATCTGCTGTCAACATTTGCCCAAACTTTTTAAACCTTTCAGAGCCTTTTGCCAGCTTAAATTAAGTTAAGGACTGTCCAAAGGATCTGTAATGGCAACACATTTCTAATAATACATTTCATGCCTCATTTGCACCAAAGTTTGGAAATCAAAGTCAACATTCTACAGCAATTAATATATTTTTGTCATAGCAGTCGGCCTATTTTTTCCATAATGTTACTGTCTAAGCCAAGTCTTTAGCATTGAAATCAACTCAAAATACAAAAGCTGGAGTCACGTTTATGACAACCAGGTTCTGTGAGTAAATCGATATATTAGACCAGCTTAAATAGTTGGGTTGCAATTGTTTGAGGATTTTCTGTATAGTGTCCAGGGAGGGATGCGTCATAACTAGTGGCATGCGATTCAAAGACGTTTTTCTTCTGTACTGCAGCCATTCTTCACGTGTCATCCAGGTGGCTTCTTCAAAAGTGCGATCTCTCTCTGGAGGAGTGTCCTTGTACAGTGAAAGCCCTTCTGAGATTTGCAAGGCAATGATCACAGGTGTTCTCCTCAGCACAAATTTGGTGGCAACAGAAGGCTTGGTTGTATATTATAGCTTTCTTGGTGTGTTTAGGACGATTGCTGGTTCTGTGTAGATAAGTATGTTGGTCTGTGAGTTTCTTGTATACGGTGGTCTGTATTTTACCATTCTGAATAGTGATTATCATGTCTAAAAAGGAAAATGTTGGTGTTGGAGTATTCTAGAGATAGTCTGACAGAGGCATGATGCTTGTTGAATGGTTTTCAGTCCAAATGATAAAGATGTTCGCAATAACTACGGATGCTTCCTCAGCCTGATGAGGGGTATCTGTACCCGAAAGCTTGCAAAGAAGAATTTTTCCAACTATTTGAACTGGTCTAACAACAGATATCAGATTTAGCCAAAGAACCTTGTCTGGCTATGTCCTCAGATCAGCATGGCTACAATCTAAACCCCTGAAAAACATTTAAGAAACACTCACAAATAAATAACCCTTCCCCCTTCAAATTCCATTACAAAAATCCCATTCTCTCTTGCTCCTGAACAATGTCATTACCTGCTTTTTATGTACTCGTCCATTCCTCCGTTCAATATTCAATTAAAAAAAACAAACAAAACAACCCCCCACAAAAAACAACACATGCAGCCTATCAAAGCCCCGAGGTATATTTTTGTTGAAGTGTACATCTTTGGGCTTACTTGGATTTGGAGTCCAATTCTAAAAGCTATGGAATTCCTGCCCCCATCTTCCCAAAACAACAGGCTCCAGAGCACCTCTTCAGGCCTTTAATCAATCATTTGTTCAGGACTTAAACACATAATGGCATTCACTTCTGACTGAGCTCAAAATACTGCTTGTACTTACCCTGATTTTGCTTTCTCTGAATGTTAATCTTTTGGCATTTGTACAGCATCTATCAGAGTATCACATATTCTTTACTTAAACAGAAGGGTGTGGGAAGTTAACTGGATCTAAGTTGGACACATACCAACCAAACTGATGAAATAATGTGTCCAGGATTGCACCAGAAACACCTAACTGAAAACACTGCAACCTTACTAGCAACATACAAGACTACTGCCCAGTGAACCCAAGGGCAAGGGAACTTGCAAACCCAAGAAGTGACTTAAGCCTTCTCACCATCTTTTCCATTTTACTGGGGTGCAACATGATGTAGCAGATAAACCTGATATACTTGTGCAAGATCAGGAAGTACTACATGGGAGTGTCCATCCTGTTCCCAACAGAGCCAGCTGTTCTGCACTTTGTGTCACTGAACAACTCAACCCTCTTTTTCACTGCAGAGATGTGAGTGCTTTTTGTTGGCTGTGGAGCTGATCAATGTTACAATAGCCCATTCAGTTTGACACCTGATCTCCTGGACAGCTGGGTGAGATATAGTGAATTCCCTTGCTCCGAGCTCCTCTGCAAAAAACTGAGACTAAAGAACTTCATTTTCTAGTCCTTTAGTTTGTCTCTGAGAGCGTGTGCTGCAACTGTTATTCACACCCTGGTTTCAGCATTTTAGTAATAAAACTCAATCCAGACTTTCTACATAAGTGGGTAAAAAGCCTGTGATAGGTTCACTTAACTTCCATGGCTTTGAGCCAAGTAAACCAATTCTCTCTTCCCCATTCAGTCTTAGACTGCAAGACTGCGACTGCATTTGCAATTCTCATTTTTATTGTTGCAAAGAAGGGGGTGGGTGGGAAGGAGGGATGGAACAGAAATTAGTAAAAAAGTCGAGATTTTCTGTTAGAGGAGAAGGAAAACAACATTGCTGAATGTTATATGGAGCCCAAAATGGCAAAGTGTGTATTTGGTTTGCTTCTGAGGCTCTTGCAGCAGAAGCTCTGCTGTAGTTATAGGAAGGCTGCTCTCAACTTCAAAGACTACCGGAGCCCCTTCCACAGGGAATAAGGTCGAGAAGAACCACTGGATTGGACTGGTGGAAACACAATGCTCCTCCATCTAAATCCAGCAGCCTTTACTACATTCTACTCGCATTTAAATGGCTCTTACTTTGGAGACAGTCTTCCTCCGCAAAAACAGAGAGGATTCTAATTGGAAATAAGCCTAAAGCAAAACACACCTCCAGAAGCCATTTCATGTCATGCAAATAAGAGAGCAGGGACTGAATGTCTGAATTTCACCTAATATGGATCCTAATAGAGCATGTTTCTCTGTGTATTAATTCAAGGGATGATTCTCAAATCAGGGTGCTGGTGCCTCAAGATCTTTTCAGGAATGCCATAGGGAGCCTCACAACGTTAGCACTGTTGGTTGTGCAAACATGATTCACAAGACAAATCCAGAGACTTCAAATAAGAATCCATAGTATTAGAACTATTCTTGACCCACTGTGGTCTTTCTGAATTCTTTACAACAGAAGAATTGCTCTAGTATTTTTCTGTAGTGAAAAAGAAGGGGAGGGGGAAGAAATACTAGCTTGTAATTATCACAAGGGATGCCTTGAGTCTAATATGGTTGAGAAATACTGAATTACTGACCGTAGGTTCCAGAAACCAAAAACAAAACCAGTACTCTAAAAAAAAATAAAATAAAAAAATTTAATGGCATTTTGCCCAAGATCTTGTGACTTTAATTGTAGCCCCTGGTCTCCCGAAACAGACTGTCTAGCTGTGCTGATGAAATGGTTGAAAGTCTGTCTCACTGCTTACATGCAACAGGAATCATCCCACCATATATCAGGCTACTTGCATCTCCATCCTAGCTATCCTAAATGAAACAATGGCAAGATCCCCCCGAAAGACAAGAACTGAACAATTTAAGGGCCACTCCAGCCTCCACTAGCTTGCTTTCAAGATGCCTCTTTTTGTATCCTCTCCAGAGCTCCTTCTTAGCCCTGCGATGTTGCTGTTGGAAGGTGAAGAGAAGGGGAAGCACCCTATTCCCAAGCAGCTTCTCAGCTACCTGTAGCATGACCAGCTGTCCCTTTGCTGCCTATAGGTGGAGCTTTCACTTTGGAAATCTGATCACTGTACTCCTCCAGTGTACCACTAAGGTACCTTTTCTTAAGTGATAAGGTTCTTTGGGTAAATCTAATATTTTTATTAGACCAACTAAATAGCTGGGAAAAATTTTCTTAGCAAACTTTGGGGTTTAAAAACCCTTCATCAGGCTGAAGAAGCATCCGCAGTTGGTATGTGCTCTTCCTGGATGGAATGAATAGTAGAGAAGCCAGAGGCTGGTACGCATGCAAGAAAGCCAGTCAGTGAAGATGTAAATTAAGGAGTTAGTGGAAGGATTACTAGCACCCTTACCACCTCATACAGTGCAGAGCCAAAGAGGCTGGGTTCAAGGAACAGCAGATCTTTCTTGTCACCACAAGAAAAGTGTTCCAGTAGCAACTGTGCATCCCATCCCATCCCATTATCTAAAGGGAGAGAGAATAAATACTTTGTATAACTACTGTGACTGTGAGCAAGTCAGAAGTGATCAAGGGACTGATCAGCTGCATTTATACCAGAGTGCCACTCATGTGGCTCAGTCTCAGCATCTAATTCAACCTTTAGATGTTTTACTGACACTGCAAAAGAAAGTAGCACCCATTTAGAGCCCTGCTGTTGGTTATGCTTGTGGAACAGACGTCTGTCATCTGAAAGTGGGGTTGAGACTACCCACCAGATGGTTAAGAGCTTTCAGTCACTCCTAACTTGGTCTGCATTGATCCAGTGACCTGAGGGTAAAAGGGTCCATATCGCCTTACAAGGCCCCCAAGGAACTGGTTCCATTTCCACCCTCAGTGAGCAGCACTCTCAAAATCAGTTACTGTTCTTTTGTTTTCATCCCCTCCCTCAATCATTGTATCTTATCACCTTCATGAAGGAAAGAATTAGGAACGCACTTCTCTAAACTTGCCCATAAACTTCCCTAGACAGGCTTAGAAGTGTGATTTATAAGCACCTTAGGAGCGTGTGACCTTTTTATAGAGTTCAAAAAGGGTGCCCAAACAACCAGGTCTTTGTTTCAACTTGTAGTACAGAAAATGTGGTGTTTTACACACGAACTGATGATGCAATTTTGGCCTTTGCCATTAGTTGCATTCAAGTGGGTTAGGAAACATGAAAGGGGAAAGGAAAAAAAGGCTGATTTGGTTGAGCAAGTCAGAATAACCAGCTCCTGTTCTGAAGTGATTTTTTAACACTTAAAAAGACTTGCTACAATATCTTCTAGACTAGACTAAAGCACCAAGTCTACATTGTTCTCTACAGAAATTCACCAAGTCAAACTATGATTCTGCTGAAACCCAGAAACTGGCTTAGTTTGGAATTAGACCTGTTTGCCCTGCAACCTCAATCTTTTTCCAGCCACATACCCAGCTCACTGGCATATATAAATGCTTCCCTTCTCTTGCTTAATCTCTTTATGCTCAGTAGGATTTCCTTATGGAGCCTATGCACCAAACCCTGAAGCACAAGGACTTAAGTTGATACCTTGGAATTTACATCAAATCTCAGAATCAATAAACCAAAAGGTTACTACTTAATATGGCTATGGAATTTTTTTTCTGGGGGGGGTGGGAAAGGACGAAAAAGGAGAGAGGGAGAATAACACTTGAATTTGAGGTTGATGCATTATCTCTAAAATTACTCAGTTTAAATATCATTTAAAAGCAAAACCAAACCAAACCAACCCAACCATGCAAAGGGCCTTCATAGGACAGAGATGATGCTAGTCCAATAAGCAAAAGGATCACAGGTATATGAAAAGGTCTACTTACTGACATCCATACAAAAGGAAGTCTGTGCTCTCAGGAGTAGCTAATGTTTTCCATTCCTGCCCCTCCTGCAAACCCCCTCAAAAACCCCCTCAACAAAACAAAACAACAAACCTACCTCAAAACCAAGACAACCCAGAACTCACATAGCCTAGTACAGATGCCCCTTCTTTCATCCCTTCCCCACAGTTCTCAATCCCAGATCTAGGATTGGCCCAAGCACCCAGCCAGAATAGTTAAAGATTGTCATAATCTATCTCCAGTCTTATGAGTCAGGAAATTCTCTTTACAGGAAAGAGGTGAACCCAAGTTGCTTTAAGAGCCAAGTGTTTCTTCAGTGTTTAAGGGATTTGGACTTCAAAATTACAAATCAGTATTTAGCAAGGTGTCCAACGATACACTACACCAGGGGTGGGCAAAATACAACCCATGGGAGGGACTTTGTCTGGCCTCCAGTGGGTCACTTGATCTCACCTGGCACAGGTGGTGTCTGGCCTGTGGCATGTCCTGCTGGCACTGGACACAAACCAGGGCTGGGGCAGCTCTGCAACTTGACTGTCTTTCTAGGCAGTCCAGGCAGTGCTGGCCCCTGGCTGCTGTTGGCCCCAGCCCCACAGTACTGGCAGAGACCCACATTCACAGCCCCAAACCCAACCTGGCTCACATCCACTCCAGACTTGCCCACTTACACTAAGCAGCAGCTTCTGCATGACTGCTGCCGCTGCTTGGCACAGGTGAAAGCCAGCCCATTTCTGGGCTGCCCTATGGCTCTTCTGCACTTCTATCGCTGCCCCATTGGGCAGCCTGGAGGCAGCAGCAATGGTGGCAGAAGAGCCGCAGGGCAGCTTGGGTATAGGTTCAGGCTTCAGGCAGCTACAGCAAGAAGGGCCCGGCAGCAGCAAGGGGGAGGGACCGCTTTTCTCCCCTGTGCTGAGCAGCAGCTTCTCCCCAGCTGCTGCCACTGCTCTGTGGGTGGACAATCTGGAGCAGGCATGGGGCAGGCTAGGAGCTATTGGCGGCGGCAGGGAGGAGCCGCAGGGTGTGTGAGCCGGTCCACGCTGTTGCCGGGCAGGGCAGGTGCTGACCAGCTCAGGGGGGCTTGCACTTGTGTCCCTGCCATATCCACACCCCACGCCTCCTTCCCTACTCACCTACCCACATGGCATACCCCTTCTACAGACACACATCCAGCCCAACCATACTCTTGTATATTGTGTGTAGCGTAAGATATTATTTTAAGCTACTATGCTATCACCTCTATATACACCAGGGATTGGCAACTCCTGGCATGGCTGCCAGAGTGTGGCACGCAAAGACATTTTATTTGGCACGCACACCTTGGGGCAGATGGTGGAAAAGGGGCTGGGGCTGCACTGCCACAACAAGGTTTGGGCCCCATGCGACTCCCTTGCAGCCTGCCCCTGGCATGCCAACATAACCTTGCAAGTTATTAGAATTTTTCAAGTTACAGCTACATTCTTTCTATTGTGATTTATATCTTCATTAAGGTCCAAGTTCATCGCAAGTGTCAACCCTGCCTATACTAGTGGCAAGAGCACAATGGAGAAAGTGCCTCTGTCAAGAAGATCTCACACCAAAAAGCTTCAGAAGAAAGTTATTTCCAAATGAAAATAAAGCCACAATGGACAGCTTGCAGCAAGGAATTTAATTTGGCATTTGAGGCCACATGCAAAAGTGATTTAAACTTATTTCAAGTATCTGATTCATGGTCAGAGTTCTTCTTCTAATCACCTCACTAGGGAGCCCACTTAGTGCAGAGTCCAAGGCAGTCCAGGCCCTACCATATCCTAAAGCCCTACTCTCCCTTTATTACCCATCTTGTTTTGGTATTTGGCATGTCTGGGCACAGGAGTGGAAGCCAAGTGCCCAATTTGTAGTCATAGATTTGATGCACTGCATCAGGTCTGTCAAACTGCAGTATCTACAAGAGGATGCTTCCCTGCGTGGTCTGAAAAGCCCCTACTCGGGGCCCAATTTCTTTCTATATCAGCTTACAGACTGGCTCACTACAATGGAGAAGGCCTGCGCTGACTAGACCTCCCACTGTGGCAGAAATGCCACCATGGGTGCCCCTCTCCAGAAACCTCTCTCTGTGCCAGCCTGAGAGGCTGGTGTTGAATCCCTCAGAGCGGGGATCTCCTCCATATCTGCATAACAAAAGCCTGGGCCTGGGAGGGGATGCTCTGGTCACCTGGGCCTGTGGGGGAAC
This sequence comes from Caiman crocodilus, assembly GCA_030014935.1. Taxonomy (NCBI): domain Eukaryota; kingdom Metazoa; phylum Chordata; order Crocodylia; family Alligatoridae; genus Caiman; species Caiman crocodilus. The sequence goes on from JAGPOW010001034.1 coordinate 2,386,599, forward strand.
GACCCGGCCCCGAACGTGGCCCAGGTAGCCAGGGATGCTTGGGAAATGGGTCGGCTTGTGACCAGTTTTGGCTACTTCGATTGGACCAGGCTGCTGAGGTCAGAGGGGGGATAAAAGGCCCCAATCCAAGAAGAAGGGCAGCCATTAGCCATGTGGTCATC
>JAGPOW010001034.1:2386859-2408126 GCA_030014935.1 Caiman crocodilus
CACTCTGGTTTGCTCTATGGGATTCCTTTGATATTCCTCTATTATTTCTGTGATATTGCTCTACCTTTTACCCTGTTTCTGCTCTACCCCCTGTAATCAGTAAAGTTCTCCTTTGTGACTGGTGTGGGAGACTTATTGAGGGGTGGGTCTAAATTATGCCAAGGAGGCCCTTTAGGTCTGCAGACTAAGGGAGACTTCCCTGATAAGCCCCTGACTTGGGGAAAGTAGCCCAAGTACCTGTATTGGGTCTAGGACCCAGTGGACAATCAGGCCTGTGTTTTCCAAAGTGCACAGAACCAGAAGTAAAGTCCAGAGCCTTGGGTGGTGGCAGCGGAAACCCCAGGCTAGCGGGTGTGCTCCAGGGAAGGGGTCGCCCGGATGTGAGGCACCCCAGGGAGGCACTTGGAGCCTGGAAGGTGGTTGGGTGCAGGGAGGTGGGCGGCTTAACGCAGGAGCGCCCCCTACTGGCCCGCCACACCCGCTACCTCTGAGGACACCGAGTTTGAAGCAATACACCTACACTTGAGTAACAAAAGGTTCAGAGGGATTATACAATTTGTGTGCAATAGCTGATGAAACCAATCACCTGCAGGCATTCACGTATCACCAGACAGCTTCAGGAACAAAAGAACTGGCTGGGTGAATAGTACACATCCCTGTTAAATCAACCTGGGAACCTGTCTGAGCAAGCCAGGGCAGGAAGCTACTTAGGAAGATTCTTTGTTAGTTTCCCCATCAAATACCCAGTAAAAAATGCACCCAGTCAGCTTCTCTAACACTTGGGTGCCAGTTCTATTCCAGACACTCCCTGCTCAGGCTCTACACTGGATAGTGAGATACAGACGATGAAAAAAAGTTACACCAGCCCATCTCCTATTGGTCAAAGAGAGATGGAACACCTACGCTGATTTTTGACACTCAGTAAGTAAATGGCAGTAGACAGGGCCACTTTAAAAACAACTCACAAGGTTATGCAAGTCAATTGCTTTTCTTCTCTAAAGGCCCTAGAGGCTCATCCTGCCAAAAGCGGGATTTTAACATCTGCATAGGACTGCTAGGCAGGACCACAAAGCACCTTATTCATGAACAGCTGGCTCAACCTTAATACAGGAAACACAGAGGCAATGCTGATAAGAAATGGAGTTGCTTCCCCCCCAGGGTTAGGAACAAACCCTGGTGTACAAACCTGGGGTCTTGCTTGACCAAAACACTGCTCAAACACACCAAAAAAAAATAAATAAATAAAACAAACAAACACCAAACGGTCACCTACTACAGTGACAAGAGTCCTTCCTTTTTGGGAAAACAATCATTTATACCTCAAGAATGAAGTACTGCTAGTCCACCACACAGTAACCTGCACTAGCCTCCCATCTAATAGCAAATCTGTTTTAAGCTACTTGTCCTGATCTTTCAGGGTTGCAGTGGGCTTAGCCCATGCTTGCTGAGGAACCATGTCTGCTCCGAGACGGTCTGAAATTTCAGAAGCAATTACAACCAGCACACTACAGCTCGAGCAGCCTGGAGTCCAGCTTGTCTACCACTTCACCTGCCCGTTACAATTCTGCCTGTCACTCCCTTTGCAATGAAGGCAGCACCATTCATTACGGCACAGAATGAGAAAGCGAGTGAACTTACTATTTAAAAAAAAAAAAAAAAAAAGGAACTGTGCAGTTTTGGGGTTTTAAGTCTAGTCATTATAAGTCTGATTTTGATTTTTTCAGGTCAAAGGCTACGTACAACATGAAAAACTACCAGTACAGGTAGTGACTTTAATTATTTCAAAGATTCACAGGAGGTGTTCTTCTTGTTTCAGTTTTCCCTCAAAGACAACTCCAGCTCTTGGAGTCAAGTTCTTTCACTGAAAAAATTCTCATCACTGTGGTTGTGGAGAATATTATCTTGAAGACACACCTAAGCAACTCTGAACAGACGTCAACAAAAAGCACTAGAAGATTTTTGGACTTAACTGGATTTTAATGTCTGGGGTTGAAAAAAAAAATCAAAGTCCCTTGTCCAGTTAGTTATATTTTATTTTGTAAAAAATCTTTTGAGTTGACATGTCTTGTTCAATAGTGATTAGGGCCTAGGCATAGAACATGTTTATAAGGTATACAGGAGGAGCAGACTCATGGCATATAACCGTACAGTGCTGCAACTAAGTACAATCCAGCATACAGATGCCCTTTGAACAATGAGTGTAAAAGTAAACCAGCATAGGTTACACAAGTGTGGATGTTATACTTCTATTCCAGAGCAGCCTCTCGTTCAATACAAGCAAGTCAAAATTAGCTCTCCTGACAATCTGTAGTAAAGAAGTATACTAATGCCTGCTTTGATATTACCCCAGGACAACCATCTGCCCTGTACTCCAAAGTAACTTTAGATACTTCAATGTTCACATGTCCAGGTCCCAAATAGGTTTCAGTCAATTTAACACAATCATCACAAACAGTATATCCTGGGTGGTGTAAGAGGCTCGCTCTATGGTGACAACATCCTGCTAAGGAAAGATTTGATTACTTTATTACAGCACATTTCTTTAAGCCAGTGATTCTCAACCAGGCTTCCATGGCGCTTGGAGGTGCCTTGAGATCCCTTCAAGGGTGCTGTTGGGGTGCCACACAATGTTAGCACTGTTGGGTTTACAAATACAATTCACAAGATAAACCTAGAAAGTTCAGAAAGGAAACTATAGTTGTGGGCCAAGCTCTTTGCAACAGAAAAAAACCTACTTTTTTGACTGTCGAAGAGAGCCAAAACTAAGAGCTGGCAATTTATTATTCAAGGTAACTTGAGCCTATCCAGAGGTGTCTCAAGTCTAGAATGGTTGAGAATTACTGCTCTAAGCAAACAGATGAGCTCAGTGCCATAAAGACTAACGTTGGTATGCATACATCAGAAACAGATTTGTAAGCCTGTTAAAAATTCTCAAAAAAGGAAATCCGTCTCATGACACCGAGCCCCAATTTATGCTTTGTGAATATTCTTAAACACATGAGGCTTATAAAGCTGAAGTAAAATCACTTTTCCATGACAGGCTGATGATCCAGGGTGGGGCAGCGTGGAAAAGTTCCATCCTGGCTGCACCCACTATTCTGGTTGCCTACAGCACAGACTCCTGAGCATCTAGAAATTGGTTAATTAGTAGAAAGGCTGAGTAGACAGAAAAAGGTGGAAGAAGCTCAATTCCTTAACTCTCCCCTTGCTTTTGAGAAAGGTGATGGACAGGACAGGTTGTTTCTAGTCAGTTAAATGCAGGCTAACTGATTTAAGCCTAAATTAACAAGGCACTTGACACTCTTGAGAAAGGAAAAAGTAACTTCAGCCTAACTCTGTTCGCTGAAAAATCTTGTTACACATTTTTTACATTTAACAGCTATTTGTTTTAGAAGTGCCCAGAAGAGAACTGAATGGCTCAAGTGATTAGTAACAAGTTAAAGAACATCCTACCCTTAAGTCAGTACAGTAATGTGAATCCATAACATGAAGAAATAGGTCAGGAATAACAGAACAAGAGAAGTTGCCAGCTAAAGGATGACGTGTTGGAAAGAAAAGGCCTCCACTATTCCAGTCTCAGCACTAACACTAACTTGACTAAGCCCTCAGACAGGGTCACCTACCTTGTCTACAAGCTTTGCCTAAGATGGTCTCAATTATTAGTATTTAGCAGTAGTCTTGCTGAAGTGTCTAAGAGTTCCTGACATGGACCAAGACAAAGAGAACAATCTAAAATAGACAACAAAGGTAATAGGACAGTTCAAGAAAATGAAGCAGTAGTGGCCACTGCACACCAGCAGCCCAGCCACCACGATTCTTACAGACGGAGCAAAGGAAAGTTCCAAGCAAGACAACCAGGTACTTTGCAGGTATAGGATGCTCCTCCCCACCATGAGACACAGCATGGGAGAAAGTATGACTATAAAAAGTGTAAGCAAGCAGACAGAGGCTGGCATAATTGGTCAGTTGGAGGTAGGAAGGGGACCATCTCAACAAACTTACAAAGATCAGTGAACCACAAATAAAAGCAAATGTGTTTTTATTGACTAAAACACAGAAGGGAGCCAGTGGAGAAATACAAACAATATTAGAGCAAGGAGACCAGGAAACTCTCTGCAGTAATGGTTTGAATAGAGAGACAAGATAGGAGAAAGCAAGACTGTGAAAACCAGCTTGTTGAAATAGGGACATGAAATGATGCAAGCCTGGAACAAAAGTTGTAGTTGTTGGAGTGGACAAGAAAAGCCATGCTAGCGTTTGACAGAGAATTGCCAACATTTAAGCAAAGTCTGGAGGTAAAGGCCAAGCTGGAGAGGACAACAATGGGTTAGCCCCATTAGGGGGATTCTTTTCATCTCTTCTCTGACTCTGGGTTCCATGGGGCTTCTTTCAATTCCTGCCCCCACCACCATCTCCGCCATGTCAGGCTTGTTTTGAGCAGTTAGGTAACATGGATGTATCCGAATCTATACCAGTGCCATCACAGATGCAGCTGAACTAGTAATAAGAGCGAAACTGTTTGGCAATAAAGCGTAATGCAGATACAGTGTTAGGCTATACCCGAACTTGTGTAAGTTTAAAAATATATATTTTTTCTAGTAGTTGGTCATTGCTGCCTGAAATCAGGCCATATCTTCAGCACAGTTGAGGCCTTCAGGCAATTGGTTTTGGGGTTGCTATAAAGAACTCAGGTGACACTATCCTAACATCCAGAGGCGAGGTCACCAGACCAGAGTTACACTTTTTGAAGAAGTAAGAAGGAAAATGTTTTAAAGATTTTCCTGCACAAGAGATGCCAAAAGCTTCTCTGCATATCCTCTTTATACAGGGAGGGAGGGGGTGGGTGAGCAGTATTTCCCTTAATACAGATTTTCATTTAAGCAGGCTCTAGTATACTTGGTTAAACTAAAGTGGGCAGGATAAGACCATTATTTTTGCCACTTGTGCAGCAACACCAGTAACATCTGTCCCTCTTCTTACAAGAGACCCAAAGGAGGTAGAAGAGGGGAAAAAAAGAAAAGAAGAGTAGCACAAGAGCAATCCTGTCTTTTCCAATGTCAGGCATGTCAATGGTAGGAGTAGCTGACCAATTACAATACTTGTGATCCCAGTTTCTTTCCATGTCTCCACTAGGAAAGCAAAGGCTGTAAGGAAATTGATGAATCAGCACACTACTGCTGTTTGTCTCAGCTGTGAAGCATTGATTTTTTCAAACACTTGTGATAGGGGGTTAGTGATGCCCTAACTGAAATCTTTACTGAAGACTAGGGTCACACAGCAAGAGCCTCTAGTTTAAACATAAAACAGCAACTCTTATTTATTTCTCCTCAGGCATCTCAAAAGAAATATAACCAAATACTGTAAAAATAATGATTTTTCTGTTTATATGAGCGAGACATAGGAAGGAATTTTGCAAGTTCTATGTGGGAATGGTCAGCAAACATACTTGAGGATTGTATTGAAAAATCACCCATCTAACACTTGTTTAGGGCTGAAAAAAGAGCTTTCCCTTTAAAACTTAGAGTGATCAACACTATCGGCTGCCTAAACTTGATCTACAAACAGGTTTTCAATGCTGGGGGTGGGGAAGGGGAAGGTGTTCAGCACTCTCCAAAAATGCTGACCCCTTTAAAATACTACCACTCCCCCCCGCAAAATTGACCACACAAAACAACTCTTCAGCCACTTCCGAAAATTTAGGCCATATCAGGATGTTTCTGTTAATTATTTGAAAGCTAGTGTTACAAAATAAAAAGGTAAAGGAAATTAAAAAAATTACAAAAGTTCTAGGAAAAAAAAAAATCTACTCACAGTAAGAAAGTGCTTCAGTAAAGTAGCAACAGAGCTAAAGAAACAGTAGTGTTGTAATTGACAATAAGGTGTCATCAAAAATCCCTAGTTTAATAAGTTGGAAATCAGTTATGCAACAAAACACAGCATCAAACCACAAAAAAGTTAAATTGCAAATCACTGTTTTCTTGTTTAAAAATGACAGGAAATTACCAAATATTTCTTCTACATAAAAAGGAGGTGAGCTATTATGAAGGGTTTATCATTAACCAAGGTTAGAAGACAAAAGCAGGAGGAAGAGGAGGATATGCAAGGATAGTAGTAAGAGATCAGTCAATTGTGGAAGTTGGATGTACGCACAAGAAGGGAATGCATGCGAAAACAAGCTTGAGATTCAGAGTAAGAGTGGAAACTAGAGATGATTGCCCTTTAAGATACATTTCAGGCTAAGGGATAATACACCACTAGGTGCTACCTAGCAAATCTAAGGTAGAGTGCTTATCCACCTTGACAGGAGAAATGGAAAGCACCAGCGGTTCTCAAACTGACAGACTGCACACCACCAAGTAAAAACAATACAACCTTAAGTATCACCAGCATTTTTTGGTCTAATAAAGTAATAAATCTGTTAATGTGTATCACTGACAGGTTGTGTGTGTACAACTGGTGGTACCCATACCACATATTAGGAACTGCTGCACTAGACGATTGTTACTACCAGGGAATTCAGCCCAAGGTTAAAGATGCAAGACAGAAGCCATCCTTTCGTGGTGGGGGTAAAAGTTAAGTGTTAATGAGAAACTCTCAACACTTCTATGTCTAATCAAAAGTTCCAAGAGAAGGGGAAGCATATAGGTAACTGGAGGGGCAAGGTCTAGTAACTAACCTATCCAAATCCTATTGAGAACAATTCTAACGCTCAGCTCTGTTTCTTAACAGTGGTCTCTGCCAAAAGTAAGTTTTCTATGAGAAGATAAGCTACAAGGACTAGGGGGTGCTTATGGCTCCCTTCACTGAATCATCATACAGGACTACTTGTGGCTCATTCATGACCAAAACTCAAAACACTGAGAAAGAAAGAGACTGATTAAGGCTCTGAGTTTCTGGATGGCAAGAGTCCCCAACGGATTATGTGAGGAAATAACACTCCACAGAGAGTCTAATTTCTGTGTTGGGGGAAAGAGCAAAAGGGGAAGAAGTAGTGCACTAACAGCAATCTAATGCTATTACATGGGCTAGACCAGATTAGAACTGTCTGAAATTCCGCAGATCAATCAGTTATTCTAATTGCATTAGGAATGCTGGGAGACAAACTTAGCTGAAGGCAGCCACCATTTCAGAGCCAAGAAAATCTGTAATGGACCTCTCATTTTGACATCCTACACACTCTACTTTTCCTTTGTCAGCCTGAAGAGGTATTTTCTACTGAATGAAAAGCATCTGTGTTAGAGATGCACTGATACATCGCTCCATATTGGCATGGATAAAAGGAAAATTGCATTTTGGTAATTGGCTTTTTTTGGGTGACGAAGTCGATAATGTCCCTGATAAATGCTGCGTGCATGCGCATGACCAGGAATGCAGCCCAGCAGCTTGGAGAGCAGCGTCTGACCAATAAGTTGAGGGGAGAGGCGAGGGTGGGAAAGAGTGTGGGAGGGCAGATTGAGGCCCAAAAGGTGAGGGAGGGAATAGGGCTAGGGCAGGAACCGGTGCTGCTCAACTGGGGCAGGGAGCAGGACAGAGTCACTGTGAGGAAGGGTAGCTCTCACCCCTGCATGTACCCTGGGGCAGGCATGGGGGACATGGGCCCCCCAGATTTGTGCACGGGGCAAGGGTGGGCTGCCCACTCAGGGCTGCACCAGCCTCTTCCTGGTGTAGGGGAAGCTACAGTGAATTTTGGGGTGGCTGTAGCTTCCCCACCTCAGTGCTGCAGCCACCTGTCCTGCCCCCACACTGGGAAGAGGCTACAGCAGGCAGCTTGCCCTTGCCCCGCACAGTTGGTTTTTTGTTGTTTTTTTTGGGGGGTGGGGGGGACATGCCCCCAGTGCCTTCCCTGGGGTGCATGCAGTGGCAGAAGCCACTCTCACCCTCCCTGCAGCTCCATCCCACGCTCCACGTGTGCAGAGCCTGCCCCTGCCCTCCCCACACTCCTTCCCTCCAACAGACGTACCAGCCAGATGTTGCTCTCCAAGCTGCATACTGGCAAGTGGATTGCTATTGGCCAATATGGCTGATCAATAAACTGCCATCAGTAACAGCCCAAAAAAATCTTTATTGGTGCACCCCTACTCTGTCATTCTTCCCAGCCCCATCCCAGACAAAAAAGTCTCCCTAACAAATCCTGAACTCAAAGCTATATCAAATATGGGTTTTTAAAAATGAAAGACAGAACAGTTTCATAGTTGGTAGGGTCAGAAAGGACCTGAGGAGGTCATCAAGTCTGACCCCCTACCGTGGCTGGAAAGAGCACTGGGGTCAAATGACCCTGGCTAGGTGTTCATCCAGCCTCCTCTTAAAGACCCCCAGGGTAGCAGCCAGCACCACATTGCTTGGAAGTTAGTTCCAGATCCTAGCTACCCTGACTGTGAATCTACCCTTTGCCAGCTTGTGACCATTATTTCTAGTCACTCCTGGGACTGCTCAGGGGAACAAGGACTCCTCCAATGCCTGCTGGTCTCCTCTGACTAGTTTGTAACAGACCACTAGATGCCCCCTCAGCCTTCTGTTGTGGAGGCTGAACAGGTTCAGGTCCCTTATCTTCTCCTCGTAGGGCCTGCCCTGCTGACCCCCAATCATGCGAGTGGCCCTCCTTTGGACCCTCTCCATGCTGTTCACATCCCTCCTGAAGTGTGGCACCCAAAATTGGATACAGTACTCCAACTGCGGCCTAACCAGTGTCGCATCGAAGGGGAGGATCACCTCCTTGAGATACATCTATGGATGCACAACAAGCTATGGTTGACCTTCTTGACCACATCCCCACACTGTCGGCCCATGTTCACATTGGCCTCAATAATGACTCCAAGATTTTTCTCTGCCTCTGCACTGATGAGAAGGGAGTTCCCCACCCTGTAGGTATGCTGCTGGTTCTTCCTCTCCAGGCGTAGTACCTTACACTGGTCAGTGCTGAAACCCATCTTGTTCTTATCCACCCACCCCTGTAGCCTGTCCAGACCTGATTGCAGCTTATTCCTTCCTTCTAGTGTGCTCTAGTTCTTACTCTAATATGTATAATTTTAAACTGACTGTGCAAAACCATCCTTCCATCCCAATAATTCTAGGGAATCTAGATACAAACAAGGTTCAGTTTTACAGGCACAATTAAATTATGGCAAAAGACATGTCACTTGGTTCTCTGAAGAAAAAAAACAAACAAACACATACGTGTACTAACTCAGAAAATATCTTTAATCCTTGAGCATTCAGGTGAAATTTCTACCAAAAAAGGTGGTGATGTGGCCAATGCATTGACTAGTAGTTTAAAGCAAGGAAGAGGGGGTTTCCTCACACAAGCCAAATGATAACAGCCTATCTGAAAAGATTTAAAGCAAATACTTTTTTTTTTTTTTTGAACATTGGGTCTCTTCTCTATTTTTGTTTGGCTACAATTATTCTTCTGGAGGGATGAGAGAAAACTAAGTTAGATGGAAACAGGGTCTCCAGCTTCTCTGCAAACAACTAAAATCCTTCACTGGTTTATAAGTACAGTGACCTTGTATAGTACGTTGAAGTTCATCAGGAGCCTAAACCTGCAAATCAATTAAAGCTTTGCAGGAAGATGCAAGTCAGAGGCAGGCAAAATCTGGCCCATTAGGCAATGTCATCCAGCTTGTGGGCACCCACCAACTAATTGTACCCCAAAACTCATTAAGTAGCCCTTCAGCCAAACTAACTGACCATGGAGGTACAGGGATGGCCCAAACAAGGAGCTGCACTACAGCAACCTGGGTTATAAGGAGAGACTCCAGCAGGTTATTAAAAATGCTTCCATACTAATATACAGCAGAAGTCCTTTACTCCTCACCTGCAAAGAAGAATCTTTGAAATACACAGCAAACATACTCTGTCTTGTCACAGGTAAATCTGAAGGTGTTTTAGTAGGTCTCAATTCACAAACATGCAGTTGATTTAATAGTGTTAAATCTGAAATCAGTGCAGCATCTCACTGAAGACCTGGTATCTTAATAAAGTTCCTTAAAAAACCAAAAAACAAACACACAAAACCAAAAACCAACAACTCCTTCAATAGTGCATGTGAAAATCCCCAGCTAACAGTCACCATGGCCACACTAGCTTGCAAGGGGCATAGTGTGTGTACACAAGTGCTCTGTACACATTTTACGGTGCTGCGATTTAGAGCACTTTTAACAGCACTGTAAAGTTAAAGCACTCTGAAACATGCCAGAAGTGCAATGTTTAGTGAAGGGGGACCTCTGAGGCTCCTTATACTTTCCCGACTAGGAGGCAGGGGGAGCTCTGCAGCCTCCTGGGGCTTCTCCACTGGTCAGAAATTTGACTGGCATATAGAAAGTACTATAGGTTGTTGAAGTGCCGTAAAATACAGCGCTTTGAACTTAATACTTCATTTAATAAGGGTTAAATTTAAAAGGGCTATATTTTTTTTAATGTACTGTAAAACCATGCACTTCTTTTAAGTCATGGCAATAAAGCACTTTAAAAGGTGGAAAAAAAAAAAAAAAATGGGCACCTTCTGTACCCATACATGCATCAGAATCACCCAGCTTAGGGGGTTACAGAATATACCCACTGTCTGCAGAGCTGCACTCAGACAGGGACACCTAGTGGGAACCCAGACAACATGACATGCTCCCTGGGCCAAGATGTCCTGCAACCTCTGATTGTGGATTGGAAGCAATTAACTTTGGAACTACTGAATGTGGTCATGGTATAAAAATGGTAATATGTGCCCCAGTGTAAAATGGAGAGAGAGGTAGTTAGCCACGTTAAATGTGAAGTCAGGCAGGAGGTAGGGCAGTGTGGCACTTTCTCTCTCTTTATAATTAAGCTGTGTTTTATGTTACATACAGCCCATACCAGTACCAAGATTCAACTCCATTATTTAAGAAAAACAAACAAACCACCAAACAACCCAAACGACAACAACAAACCACCACCACCACCACCACTACAACCCTGTGGATGCCCATGGTCTTATTTCTAATATCACATTTATACAATTATATCCTCACTGACTGTAAGAGAAGGCACAGAATCTGAGGGGTGGGTAAATTCCTAGAGAAGATGTGCCACGTTGTAATGAGAAAAATAAATCAGGGTTGTGACAACATTTTTTTGCCCCCTAAAGGGCTAAAGAAATGCAATTTTGCCAAGTAGTGCAGTGTTGCAAATCAGGTTAATGAAAGTAGACACAGAAGCAAGGACAAATCTAAGGAGTCATCCTTTCTATTTTGCCAACAAAGAACAGAAGCTCCAATAATAATTACGCCTGATATAAAATATTAGTATGAGTCCTGTGCAGTTCAAGCAAAAAGAAAACTTTAATTTTTAGGACAGCAGGTTTCAAGAAGTTCAGGCTTTCAGCTATTTTTAATTAAGATGTCAAATTCAAAGACTTGCCAGTACTAACTAATCAGCCTCATCTCCAGGAGACAGACCATGTTTACAATCCACTTCCTCTTTCAGATTTAAGTGAATATAAGGGCCTAGTAGGGAATTCTCCATACACAACTGGCTAGAACATATGTAGCGTGCAGAGGACTCAAGTTGCCTTATGTAGTAAATAGCCCAAATCTCTTTCCATGTACAACAGTTCCACATTAGTATCACCGATACATTTTCAGCAGAACTAATCCTAAACCAGACAGGAACAAAGGGTTTTGTTCTCGAATCCCTAGGATACAAACACCCTACACTATGCACATTCTCACTAGAACAAAAATGTTTGAGCTTCTAAAAGTTGCTAACAATCCAGGAATGATTTAGTAAAGAATCTCACAGTTGGTCTTTTTGATAAGATGTCCCCATAGCTCCTATGCACACGCATAGTAAGAATCTCATCAAGCACAGAGGTAGAGACAGAGATGTAGTCAGAAGCTGTAAAAGTTCACACTTCAGAGGATCAAACTAACACAATCCATGCGCTGCTGGGCCCTGTGTTAATTGTTTCTTTTAAAAATTAAGAAATAAAACAAGGGCTGCAAATAGCTTTGCCAGGGAGACACCAAAAGCCAAGCAAATTAAACGATTTAACCATGGGCTTTATTAAAACAGACATTTTATAAAATGTTCTTACATTGCATTTTTTTTTGTTTATAAAATATTCAAGTCTTCAGATAAGATTGTGTGATTTTTTTTTGACTCAATATATATTCCAGTCCATTTCTGGAGCATAGTGTGAAATGTAGATAAAAGCTCAGCAGGTTAACTTCTGTAACAGATTCGCTATAAACACAGACACAAAGCCAAGATTAAGTTAGCCTCTTGAGAAGGCTCATTAAAAAAGAAAAAAAAATCTACCCAGTACTTGAAACAGAAATTAAATGAAGGCAGAATACTTTGGGAGGTGGGGGGGGAGGAGATAAATACAGAACAGATAGTACAGTATTCTCCCAAATATATGGTTTTTCCCACTTCAGCTAGCCACCTCCACCAAATAGGTTTTAAAGAAGCTGAACACTTTATAAATTGTCTCCACATGAACAAACCTTAAGAACAACCACCAGTTACTCTATTTTCATATGATGCAAAATTTACTGGTGTGGCAGCAAAGCATTTTTTCTTTCAGGTGAGCCCAGGGGAAAAGCAACATATGGATCAAACCCAGCTTAAATTTATTTGTATCTTATTTTCCGTGGTTTGCTATGGGAACAAGGGGGAGACATCAAGCTCATGCATGCAGCGCGCAGCACGAAGGTCTTGAAAACACTGCTCTCCCTTGTCTGTTCTTGAAGTACATATAGGAGGCAGGCTTGCTGCAGGGAGGGAGAGTACTCCAGTACCATTAGGGGCTGCTCCAAAAGATAATTTCCATTTGTTTGTAGGGTTGGGATCAGACAGACAATTGGGTTCAAGTGATCCATCCCTGACTGTTCAGTATTACAGAGTTTGTGAAGAGTCAAATTGACACATATTATAATAATCAAGATTTTTCTTAAGATTCTAGGCACCTCCATTTTTGCGTGCCTAAACTCAAAACAAATTAAAGTGACCTAATTAACAGAAAGTGTTCTGTTTCTGCCTTCTGAAAACTGGGCTATTTATGGTGCTTCAAATTGAGTTCCCCAAATCACCAGTCACAGTTGAGTCTTGGTCAACATTTATTAAGTACTAACTATGCAAAGCAACGAACAGACCCCTGTTTAAATAACCACCTAACAAAATCATCCTCTAGGGCAGCAGATGACTGTGATGAGAAAGGTAGGTACTATATTTGGGTTCAACAGTGGAGCTCACCTGAATTCTTAGATTTTTACCACAAAAGAGTCAGTCTATTTTTTTATTGTACAAGTACAAAGCATAAAACACACTGTAAGAAATGCATATCCAAAAGTCTTTTACAAATGCCTTTTATAAACAAAGGGGGGAAGAAAAAAAAACCCTAAGAAAAAAATAGAATGCATAAACATTTTATATTGTTTTGTCTCATTAGAGCTAAAGTGTGTCCAGAATGCTTTTTTCAACCCCCCCCCCCGTCCCCCGTTCTCTGCACTGATCTAGTAAACAATAAGGAATTTGCAGCCTTTGGACATTGTAGGACTCCCCCTCTCTTCCCTTTGCATGCCCCCACCCCCATTAAGTTTAACACAAAGCAGCAGAACAATAAAAAAAAAGCTATCACATTGTAAATTTATGTACCATGCATAGGTTATGGAATGTAGTGCAATAGGGCACTAAGCAGTGATAAAGCTGCATTCCTTACAAAGTTAACAGCTTTTTGCTCATGATTTGTATGTGTGGGCACTGCTGAATGACCTTCAAGCTTTCCAAGACCCACAAGAAGGCACAACATTAGACAGATTTATTTTTAATCAGATGGTTGCAGCTCTATTTTAGGGACTAAACCTATAGTTTTCTTTCCCTTCCAAATCTGATGCAATGGCTTGAAAGAGCAGTTTTACATTCTGCTGTAGGTAATGAGTATAAAGGAGCAAGAATCTATGGTCTAGAAGGGTGAATTTGACGCTTGTAATCTCCAAAAGAGCTCTGAAAGCAACTTTAGAATTCAAGTCCAGCAGAGTTCAAGGAGTGTCTACCCAGATGATTCACATCGCTGTTTTTTTTCCTCAGTAGGAATTTTATAGTCAAATACCATTTAATACAATACTCTCTCTAACGTAACTCCGCATGCTTTTATGCAAGATGTTCGACAGCCGAGATATTATTCAGAGCAGAGAAATGAAGTTATATAGCTGGCAGCATAGTGGAAATAATGCAGGAACGCATCTTTTTCACCTCAAAGGAAATCCTCTACAACCCTGGCTTTAAACAAACCACTCTCATTTATGAATCCTGATGTCATTACATGCCAGAAAAAGGTTATTTTTTTGTGAAAATATCTTACAAAACAAGCTAAATTAGACTATGATACAACAATGCAGTATACAAAGACAAAGTCAACTGGCAGCTATTGTACCAAAAAACATTCCCGGTATATAACTAATGAATGGACAAGCACACTACACATTAATGAACCAAGACGACTGACAACAAATTACCTGAAATATACATACCACGGTCCCTACATTTCTGAAAATCTAACCCTAACTCAAGCTACATGGGGTGACAGAAACAAAGAGACCGCTGAGCAAAACTCACGTGTTAGGATATGCAAGAAGGAGCTTATTTATCCAAGACATTTTGAACAATGAGAGTTGAAACACAGCAAGTGCCAAAAGCCAAATGCTAAAGGAAAAACATCCTACAGTATTCAGAAGTTACTGAAAAGATACAGTACTGAGTATTTCTAGGATCTACTGGCTCTGAAAATGTCTACAAGTTACAGTGAGGATTTCTTATTTCTACAGAATCGGCTCCCACCAGAGAACACACAGCCCGCAGCTCCATAGAACATCTTCACTAAGCCTCCAGGGCTAAAAGGTGACTGAGAAATCCTCCAGCAAAACTCTTAGAGTACCATCACAATCGGGATGCTCTCCTTGTCATGGCATTGCAATGTTTCTAGGTCCTGTTATGAACCAAGCTATTGGCAAAGAGAGGGTTAACTAACTAAAGATAGAGCAGGCTTTAAACAAAACTGACACCACAGATAGAAGCTTGCAGGTGTCTGGGTCTAGCCATAAATTTGCACACAGGTCTGCCTGGGAGGTTAATGGTTTGCTAACTGGATTCCAAGGGTCACAGACTAGGTTTTTGCCAGATTCGAACTTTGAAAATTTTTCATTCCAGCCCTTCTCTAAACTCTCCAGCAGGAGCAGGACAGGTCAAGGGGGTTTTGTTTACAAGTGCTCACAAGCACCCAAAATACAATGAGACCAAAATACAAGGGAAGGCTGATCAGACGCTGTCCCTTTGGACATGTGCCTTGGCTCACAGCTCCTACAAAAAGCCAGCTTGACAGCCACCCAAGTATAATATTAGGATGACAAATGCTGACGCTTGATGAAATGACTTGGAAAGAAAAAAAAAAAAAATAGGAAAAGAAAAAAGCAGCATCAGTCACAACAGAGACAAAGATAATGCCAATACCTGCATGCAGCCAATTATGAGACTAATGAACATAGTTTAAAAATGCAGACAAGACACCAGAGATGCTAAAGCATATTTCCCCTCCAGGGTGTCCAGTTGGTAAAGCATGGTATACATCTGTATGGGTGCATACATAAAGTGTATTTATGTACATGTATCTATCTATACACACACACGCGCGCACACACATATCTATCTATATCTCTCAATATAGATACAGATGTGGGTGTGTGTGTAAAGTGTGGCATTTGCAAACAGTAACGTAAGATCCTGCATCATTCTAAGAACGAAAGCAGCTGCAAAGGGCTATAGCAAGAGCAGCGGTGATTTACGTTCACTAAGGAGATTGCATTATGGTATTACCAGCGATAGCAATCAGCCAAAAACACAGCAGCTCCTGGAATGAGAGATGTGCGGGCGCACATTTGCTGGGTGAAGCAGGAATAAGAGAAACCACAGAAGATGGTTTAAAGAAAAAAGAGCCACTTGTGTTTTAAGGGCCAACTTTCGGTGGGTAACTTGTCCTCAAGCTAAGCCGGAGGGGGTGAGAGGACAGGAGTGTGGCACACCGAAGATGAAAGAGGGGCTGGAGGGCTGAGGTGAGCCTTGAGGTGCTTTGGAGGCCGCCCAAGGGAGGCTCACCTGGGGGCCTTGGCGGCGCTGGCGCTGGCAGGGGGGCTGTCGCGGCGGTCCAGCACGCCGGGCACGCAGCTGGTGAGCTCAGTCCAGTCGGCGTGCAGCCCGCAGCTCCAGCCGGTGGAGAAGCGCGAGAAGAGCCAGGTCTCGCGGCGGTTGGGCCGGTAGCAGGTGCACTTCTTCTGGCCGGGCCGGCAGTCGCAGGGCACCTCGAGCCGCACGTTCTGCACCAGGTGGCGGCCGAAAGTGGTGCCGCCGGTCTTCTGGATGTGCAGGAACACGATGACGCCGTCGCCCTTCATGTCGAAGGCCAGGTCGCGCGCCAGCTCGCGCACGGGGAAGTAGTACTTCTGCACGTAGTGCGGGTCGGGCGTGGGGAAGAGGTCGGGCGCCTCGGCCGCCGCGCCGCGCCGGGGTGGCGCCCCGCGGCTCAGCCCCGGCCCCGCGTACTGGTACAGGATCAGCATGAAGCAGGCGGAGCCGGCCACGGCCAGCACGAACTTGCTGCTGCGCTCAACCATGGTCCTGCCCGCGCGCCGCATGTATCACCATCGCCCCGCGCGGGGCAGCCGCAGCCGGGTCCCCGCGCCGCCGTCCCCGGCCCCGGCCTCGCGCCGCCACCGCCCGGCCGGAGCCCGGCATGCACAGCGCCGCCGGCCGCGCTCGCCGCCACGGGCGCACTGAGCGAGAAGCGAGCGCCCGAGCCCGGCCCGGCCCGGCCCGGCCCGGCGCCTCCCTCGCCTCGCCTCAGCCCGCCCCACGCTCGGGTTGCAGCTCCCGCCCGCAGCTTTTCTTCCGCCCGCCCCCACCTGGCAGCGCTCCCGCCCCGCCCCGCCGCAGGTAGCCCCGCCCGCGCCTCGCCGCTTCTAGATGCCAGTTTTTTTTAACGTGATGTAACGGTCCCTGCCCGTGATGTCACGGCGCCTGGCTTTCGTCATGACGTGTCAGGAGAGGCCTGCGGCAGGAAGTGCGGGGGAGGGGGAGAGCAAGCTCTGCTTTTCACTTGGGAAGGGCAGAGGTGAACCTCCCTTCCCGCGCCACAGAAACAGGCGGGCACATGGAGCCAAGAGCAAAATGCCACACCCACACCCAGTATAAAGCGTGTCCCTAAAACGTACCACATAGATCTTGTAATATTTGTCAGTGATCCATTTAAAAGTGATGGGAGCAGCTGGTGGGGTCGACGGCAGAGGCTAAAGGTGACAGATGTGAGGTTGACACAAACAGGCGAACTGAGCGGCTGCCCTGGGGGCCTGAAAATGGTATTTTTTTTTCCCCATTGTCTGATTATTATTATCATTATCTCTGGCAAAGGGGGACCCTGATACTAAAAGTTTGCCCGGGGCCACCATGAGTTAGGGTATGGTACTGGGTTGACAGAAAGCTGTTTCTCAGCTAGGGGTGACTGGTGCCCCTCAGTCTGGGGGGCACAATTTGTGGGCAGCCCTGGGGCCAGGTCAAAAGCCCTATATCCACGTCTGTGCTTCTGTGCCATGGCTTTGTGTCCCCCTACCCATCAACACGCCACCATCCCCCGTGGCAAAAAAAGTGCCCCATCCTGAGTAGTGCCGAGTTGGGGCCAATCTCAGGGAGGCATATGTTCCCCCCCCAACCTCCCCTACCCCTGAGTTCTCAGCTAAGTTATCAGACAAAGGCCCTGCTAGGGATCAGGTTACAACACTGTTGTCATCTAACCTGGGTAAAAGATAAATAAGAATATGGGAATTTCCTGACTAGATCTGACCCCACAGTCAGATCCCTTGAAATACCCTGCACCAGGTGCAGGTCAGTGCTGCAGCATTGAGAGGATGCTGCAAGACACTTGTGGGTAGGCAGCTGCAGGATGTTCCTTAGTGGCTGTTCTAGTTAGTGCTCGGAGCACAGAAGGTGTTCAATCACTTTGCTGAGGCAGGGTCTTCCTAAATAAAACACCCTTCAAAGCCTCTTTTGCCGTTTCTTCCCATTGCAGAGGATGGATATTCTGGTAATTAGAGTATTATGTGGAACTCCCCTGCTCTGCCAGACATCTTTGGGATGACTTGATTACTTACTTGTCCCTGATTTACAGACAAGAAACTGAGGCACGGAGACTCAAAGCACCCCCCCACGTTACAGGAGTATACATTAAACACTGAAGTGCTTGGATATTACAGCCCTGTAAATACTTAGCACAGAAACGGAGCAGAAATCATAACACGATGCATACTTCATAATTACGCCCAAATTACTACTACTCCTGAATATTCTATTTTCTGTAATTATTTCCATGTTCTGCAATTTCCATGCATTTGCACAGATTATTAAAATATAGTTATGACTAATTCTTTTTTTAAAAAAACAAGTCAGATTTTCCTCCTCCCTTAAAAAGTTACCAAAATTACATATTTTTGTATAAAATATTATTTGGATTAAAGTAATATAAAAATTAAGTTGCCTCTGGCTAATTATTGGCTAAAAATTTATAAAGGGCTTAGAAAGAAGTGAGATCTTAGTCTGAACTGAATTGCCAATAAATATGCCGGATTTTGAAATGACTATATTACTCACAAGTTGTGGAGCCCTGGAGAGTTATGCAGCTCTTCCCAAACAAGTAACAATAAAATCTTTATAGCACCCCAAAGCATCATATATATCATTTATGCCATTTATTTCATTTGATATTTTCTCTTCTAAAAAGTCTGCTTCTGATTTTCCTTTTTTCATGGAAGTTTAGTAACTCTAGAAACATTACGTCATGCATCTACACAGCGCTTAGCGACATCCACAAACATAGTATACACTCAAAGTTTAGTCTGTGAATTGGGAAATAGGGTTGGAATGGCGTTACAGCTATGACAGTCCAGGAAATATCCAAGGGGCAAGGATTTTTGGTCATATATTTTATTGGACCAGCTGCATAGTTGGGATAGTTGTTGGACAAGCTTTCAGGCATCAAGTGCCCCTCGTTGGACCTGGCAAGTTTTTGGGTATCAACTCCCCTGTGTATACAGTTGGACTATTAAATGTCCCACAGAAAATCCTTGTCTTTGGGAAACAGAGGCATTTATGAGATATTTATAACTTTGTGACTGAAACACAGGTTGAAAATTTGGTACTGATATTTGTCTATGGCTATGATATATAAAGCTAATTTATCATTAATGAGTTGACAGTACCTCTAAGAGACTATTTTAGCATCTTCTCTAGCTCTTCTTTAGAATACTGACTGGTAGATTATGATAAAGCACAACAAAATATGATATACAAAATAAAACCAAAAAGTCAGCAGAAAGTTTCAGGGCCTTTTCACCATGATTGTAGAATATGTAACATACTGAAAATGTAAGGAACATCTAGGCACTTCGAAAATACAGCTATGCCTGATGATTAGACATCAGACATTCTGCCTGGGTCCCCCAAATAGAAGTTTTAGGAACAAACCCATCTTTGCACAAGTGCCATACAATCTTGTCCTGCCTACTCTTCAGAGCTGAGCTCACTTTATAAACCAATCTCTCTTTATAAACCAAGCATGCATTTAAATCCATCCCTGTTTCCTGTTCAGCTTGAGTCCCAATTGAAGTTAATGGTGGAGATGTGCTTACCCAAGTACCTTACTGAACTGGGAACCAAGAGGAGATGCACCAGGGCCTTATCATTGGCAATCCTTTGCTTGTTTTGCTCCTATATTATGAAGCAGGCAAAGAATGATGATGGATTTTAGTGGGCATTGTACTTCAGAAGGATCCTCCACAGGGCTTTTTGGTTGATGGAGTCAAAGATTTTGTGAGGTCAAAGAAGGCCATGTAAAGATTTTTATATTGTTTCCAACATTTTTCCTGTAGCTGGCGAGCATGTCAGCTGTGCCTCTTAGATTCATAGATTGTAGAGTCAGAAGGGACCACAATGGATCATCGTATCCGACCCCCTGCCCCTGGCAGGAAAGAGGACCCAGGTCAGATGACCCCAGCCGGGTAACTATCTAGCCTCCTCTTGAAGACCTCCAAGCTAGGTGATAGCACCACCTCTCTTGGAAGTCCATTCTAGATCCTGGCCACCTTTATTGTGAAAAATGTCTTCCTAGTATCTAACCTAAATTCACTCTCAGCTAGTTTACACCCATTATTCCTAGTCACTCCCTGGGGCACCTTAGTAAACTGTGCTTCCCCTATTCCCCATTGACCTTCCCTAATAAATTTATAAGCAGCCACAAGATCTCCTCTCAGCTGTCTCTTGTGAAGGCTGAAGAGATTCACCTCTCTCAACCTCCCCCCATAGGGTCTATCATGAAGGCCACTGATCATGCGAGTGGCCCTCCTCTGGACCCTCTTGAGATTCCTCGTGTCCCTCTTGAAGTGTGGCACCCAAAACTGGACACAGTACTCCAACTGCAGCCTGACCAGTGCCGCCTAGAGGGGGAGTATCACTTCCTTTGATCTATTAGTTATGCATGTGCTAATGCATGACAAGATGCGATTGGCCTTGTTGATGGCCTCGTTACACTGCCAGCTCATGTTCATCTTGGAGTCACTTATGACTCCAAGATCCCTCTCTGCCACTCTATAGGTCACTCCCCAACCTATAGGTGTGCTGGGGGTTCCTCCTTCCCAGGTGGAGTACCTTACATTTATCTTTATTACATTGCATCCTATTTCTCTCTGCCCATTGATCCAACCTGTCCAGGTCAGCCTGAATCTGCTCCCCGCCCTCTGGTGTACTAACTTTGCCCCATAACTTGGTACCATCAGCAAACTTGGAGAGGGTGTTCTCCATGCCCTTGTCCAAATCGCTAATGAAGATATTAAATAATATTGGTCCGAGGACCAAACCCTGCAGGACCCCACTGCCTACCTCTCTCCAGGCTGAGAAGTAACCATCCACCACCACTCTCTGGGTGCGGTCCCTAAGCCAGTTGGCCACCCACCTGACCGTGTAGGCATCCGCTCCGCAGTCTGCTAGCTTCCCAATGAGGATAGGGTACGAAACTGTGTCAAAGGCCTTCCTAAAGTCCAGGAAGATGACATCAGCTTTGGCTCCCATGTCCAGGCAGTGTGTGACCTGGTCATAGAAGGCTATAAGGTTTGTCAGGCAGGATCTAGCTGTGCCAAACCCGTGCTGGTTTCCCCAGCATTGTTTCCCCTGCTGGGCCTGTACAAATGTGTTCTTTGATTATTT
>JAGPOW010001034.1:2408226-2432810 GCA_030014935.1 Caiman crocodilus
GCATTGTTTCCCCTGCTGGGCCTGTACAAATGTGTTCTTTGATTATTTTCTCTAGCATTTTCCCAGGAATAGGGGTAAGACTGACTGGTCTAAAGTTACTCGGCTCATCCCTTCTCCCTTTCTTGAAAATGGGCACCAGATTGGTCCTTCTCCAGTCCTCAGGGACCTGGCCGGAGCTCCATGAGTGCTCGAACAGCTGTGCCAGCGGCTCAGCTATGACACTGGCTAATTCTTTCAGCAGTCATGAATGGAAGTCATACGGGCCTGCTGACTTGTACCCATCCAGCTCCTCCAGGAGCTCCTTATCTCTTTCAGAACTAACTGTAGGCAGACTGGTGTCATGTGGACATCTGTCAATGATCGAGGTGGGGGAATTGGCTTGGTCAGTACATAGAAATACTGAAGCAAAGAATTCGTTGAAGAGCTCTGCTTTCTTCCGTGTGTCAACCACCAACTGCCGTGATTTGTCCTGCAGGGGCCCTATGTTGCTCTGAGCTTTCTTTTTGCCGCTATATACCTGAAGAAGGACTTTTTATTGTCCTTGATTGTTGAAGCCAGCCTGAACTCAAGCCCTACCTTGGCCTGCCTAACTGATTCCCTGCAGTAGTACACCAGGGAGATATATTCCTCCTTGGTAGCTGCCCCCTGCTTCCATTGCCTGTACATCTCTTTCTTTGTCCCCAGACTCTCCTGGAGTTCCGTGTTCAGCCAAGGGGTTTTTTTTGCTCCCTTATCTCCCTTCCTACATAATGGGATAGACTCCTTTTAAGCCCCAAGTATCATTCCCTTGAGATGCCTCCAACCCTCCTGGACCTCATTTGCTCTATGTTTTTGAGTTGCATCACCTCACTAACTAGCCTTCCAAGCTTGCTAATGTTGGCCCTTCTGAACTCCAACACCTTAGCCCCACTAGTTACTTTACCCACCCTTCACTGGATAGTGAATTCGACCAAGTGATGGTCACTGTCTCCCAGGCTACCATAAACTCGCATGTTCCCCACAAGATCATCCCCTGTTGCTAAGATCAGGTCAAGCAAGACACTACCCCTGATGGGACTAGACACCATGTGGGCTAGGTGGAGGTCCTGCACACAATGTAAGAACCTCCATGAGTGGCTTGTTTTGGCTGTCTGCTCCTCCCAGCAGATATCTGGGTAGTTTAGATCTTCCATGACCACCGCCTCCCTCATCTGTGTGGCGTCTGCTAGCTGCCTGGAGAATACATCGTCTAACTCTTGATCCTGATGAGGAGGCCTATAGTAGACCCTCACAACAAAGTCCTTTTCCCCTGGCCCCTCTCTCCCCGGATCCTGACCCACAATGCCTCAGTGTTCCCCTCCTCCACCCCGCCGTAATGGTGGAAGACATATACTGCTCCTTAACATAGAGTGCTACCCCCCACCTTTTTTCCTCACTCTGTCACGCCTATCCAACCTATACCCCTCAGTGCCTACTGCCCAGTTGTGTGCAGAATCCCACCATGTTTCAGTTAGTCCTACTAGGTCATACTGGGTGCTAGCAAGCAAGAGTGTGAGCTCCTCTTCCTTGTTCCCCATACTCTTGATGCCCTAAACCCATACTGAGATTCCAGGAGCAGTTCTTCAGCAAGTGGAAGGAGATGGTTAAGAAAGGTTTTCACAATGATCTTTCCTGTGGTGGATAGCAAGGTGATCCCTCTGTAATTTCTCCAGTTGGACTTGTCCACATATTTGAAAAACTATTCTCCATTTGGCAGTAGACTCTCACTGTTCCTTTCATTGGAAGCAACAGCGGGAAGTGCTCCATTTCACTATTATCTGCATGACCCCCCTATAGGTCTCAAGCTTCACATCATCTCTCCAGATGGCATCATGCATGACTCTGCTTTCAGACCACACCCACCATATATAATGCTTTGGGGTGCTATAAAGATTTTATTGTTACTTTATCAAGTCTGATTTACCTCAGTTCTAATTTATGTCTCAACCTTGCAATTCGTTTCCCAGTGGGACAGTGACACTTATAATTTGACACAACATATATTTGGAACATTAGAAAGAAAATGGGGCAGTGGTTCATCACGCTTAACTACTTCCCTAAAGCTTCCCATTTTCTGGATCAGAGAAGCCTCCATTTTTTTCAGTTCCTTGGACAGAGTCTCAACAAGTTGCCCCCTCAACAGCTCCTGACAAATGACATCTCTTTCTACCCCAGAAAAGCATCAATTTTAGGGTTTTCCATAGCTTTGGTAGAGAAAGGCTTGCAAACTTTTAACTTCAGGAATCCCAGCTTCAGCCTCTAACAGCCTGTCTTTCAAGTGTGGATGTAGTGTCCTTATCTGGGTCTATAGTGTTGATTTCCTATTTGTACAGTCACCAATTAAGGTATATCAGTTCAGTCATATGGGAATTCTAATACAACGTACCATACCTTCCCTTCTTACTGACCAGGTCACATACACAGTATTCCTATAACAGTTGCATCTCAGCATCTATAACATTACATATCAATTCCATAACTGTCATGCAGGAGTTTTACTCAGGCAGACTGTTAATAACCACAGACAAGCAAGGTCTTAGTTGAAGGTCTGATACCAAGGATTCCACCCACAGAAGCACTATGCCTCAACAGCAGTGGGAGTTCCACCTGAGCAAGGATCATAATGGGCTTAAATCTATAGCCATTTTGGCCAGGCTTGTATATTGGTTGGAAAAAACCTGTATCTTTTGATTTTAGAAGGTAGGATCATGCACATGGAATATATATATATATATATATATATAAAAGTTTTGATTTTCAGTAACCTTAGCCGTGTCCTTAAAACTAGAACAGAACAAACATTTAAACAGTGGGCTAAATTCTGCTCAGCAGGTTGGTGTGAACAGAATATTAAGTGATTTGTCACTCATGGTTTATGCTAACATAACAGAGCAGCACTGGGCCCAATGCAAATCCAAATATGGTGTTTGAGATTTTCAGAAGAAGCCAGTTGACTTGATTCTTGATTTACTGATTTTGCAGTAGGACCAGAATTCTTCAGTCAGGCTAGTACTTTTGAAGGGTCTATCCTTTTAGTATATTTCCTCACATTAACCTATATTTGGCACTGCTGAAGCCCCAAGTCTTTTTTTAATTACTACAGATAATTTGTCCTAAACACATTTAAGTCAACTTTATGTATCTAGGTTAGAAGTATGAGGATTGATAAACAGTGGAACAGACTCTCAGTAGATGTGGAATCTGCATCCTTGGAAGTTTTTAAGAGCAGGTTAGAAAAGCACTTTGCTGGGATTGTTTAGACAGGGATGATCCTGCCCTGTGGGGAGTCCCTTCTAGTTCTATTTTCCTATGATATAATTCATAGGTTGCTTTGGTAGTGCTTTCAAAGAGTAAATAGGCTAAGTGTTTTGCTTATTTATTTCCCATTCTCTCCCTTGCTTGCTTTGGATCATTTTACCAAATTTAAGTCTCACAAGGCCCCTTACAATCACAGATTACATTTCCCTGGTGAGAAACTGAAGCATGGAATTTAAATACTTCCAGACCCTTGGAATAGGTGACAGACAGCAGAATGGCAACAGGGAAATGTGACTAATATCTGTTGTTGCCAGAGAAAACTCTTGAGTCTTCTGACAAGATGTATTTATTCCCTGTTTAATCATAAACATCATCAAAATAAAGCAAAAATGGCTGAGATACAGGAAAATCTCAAAAATGTATGTTTGTTATTATTCATCTTAAATGGAAATTCATTTGAAATCTCTGGAGGAAATGGTGAATAGAGAACATCGAGTTTTGTGACAGTGTATTCCTCAAAACCTCACTATGAGGATCATATGATTAAGTTTAGATTAAGCGTGAATAAGAACTGGCCAGCCAAAACTGAGCCAAAGGTATTGTCCTGCCTTACCTTATTATGAAAGAAGTCAAGTTGATGTCAGGCTTAGCTGAGTGTGTTACTTAAGTCTGACCTACATTCAACCACTTTCCCTGTCAAGACGAACCAAGGTGGTTAAGCATTCGTGATTTATTTAGGGTAAAAGACAGTGTTGGGAGTAAGGCATAATATTTAGAGATCCTGCTGTAAAAAACAGCAAAGAATAAGAAAATATTCTCATGTGCAGGTGGAAAGCACTTCATCATTCCTTGTTGCTGTCTGCAAAATTCTTACTTTTTTTGTTTTAAATGCAAATTGTGTGATTTTCTCTTTCCACCCCAGTAGATATGCCTTCACTGCAGAGTTAACTCAAGCAATTTGCACTCCACTACAAGTATCTGCACAAGTGTAGCTTAGGTGTAAGCAGCCACACTGCAAAGCTGTACAGATACTCCTCACTTAACATTGTCCTGGTTAGCATTGTTTTGTAATTACGTCAGTGATCTATTAGAGAACACACTCATTTAAAGTTGTGCAATGTTTGGTTATCATGTTGCTTGGCCACTGCCTGCTAGTAGGTAACTACTGTGACATAACTGGATTCGCTTAACTTGGTTTTGCTTAATGTCACATTTTTCAAGAAGGTTAACTATGACATTAAGCAAGAAGTAGCTGTACTTGATGTGTCCACATTACAGCTGGACTCACCTGCACAGGGCACTAACTCTAAATCTTCTGAGGGCATAACATGCTAACGAATTACGTATGATGACCCATTTTTTGATTCTTTCCCAGTGAATTGCATGAGAATTTATCTGCTCTATAAAGCATGCAGATAGATTGTGGGAAAGCATCAGAGAACTGCCATAACTCATCTATTTAGCCTGTGTCCATGTTGCAAAATGGGTGCTTTACTGGCCTGACTAAGCAGCACTTGTGCTTCAGTCTATAACTTCATATTAGCCAGCTAATGCTCATGTGAAGCCTCATTTTGCTGAGGTGGAGTGGTCTGCATGTGGATGGGCCATAAGCCAAAGGAAAAAACAGTCATGCAGCAGCATAAGTATGAAATGAACCACGACCACCCCCATGCCAGTGAGGTGTTAATTGCAAAATGCAACTGGGACCCTTTACATATTAGCTTTATCAGCCAGGGGTGGTCTATCCATTGTTTGTCTACACAGAAAAGCTAGACTGCTGCAACCTAAGCCAGTTAATGTATTTAGCTAAACCAATACAAAGCTTCTGAAGACACTATTCTTGTTTAGATTGGTTTATTTCCTTCCTTAACAGACTTTAGCCAGATCAATTTATGAGTCTCCAAAGCCTTGTGCACCAGTTTAATTACTTCAGTGTTTAACTTGCTCTTTTAGTTAAGCTGATGTGATTTGGCGTTTTAAGGAAGCTGCAAGAAAGAGGAAGTAAACACATTTTGTAAAAGTTTCCCCACTCTTCATTTGCTGGAAGGAGGTGCTGATTTGCCTGTTCTTCAAAAGAAAATGTTTCTAGTTACTTGAAAAGGTTGAAAGCAACCTGTCAGATGATTTCCTTCTTAAGCTTTTTCCTCCTCAACTTTGCTGTGCCAGGGAAGATGGGTATGCAGTTCCTTTACAGACTGCTCTATGTCAGCACCTGGCAAGTGACCAATAAGGAGTCACAAGGCTTGGGCTTCAGTAGCTAGTTTTAAAATGACCTATAAAAAGTGCATCTAAGCTGCAGACAGCAGTGTAGCGTGGTGAGCCAGTTTTCAATAAGCTTCTTGGGTCCTGAGAACAGGCTAGTCACAGCACTGTGGTCCGAATGAACATATTTACCCTGCTTCTAACCAGGTGGTACTTGTCTCCTGATCTGGGGAGGGCAGAGTTCCGTTTGGTACTAAGTACAGGATTTCAGCCATGGCCTCAATGATACTAAAGCATGTAAAACCAGGACCATGAAAAGGGGACCACAGAGTCCCCTTTAGAGCTTCAGAGCCACTGAAAGGAGTAAGGTTCTGTAAGGTAGCTTCCAAGAAGTGAATCCTGCCTAGGTTGGTGAACAGGCAAAAACCAACTGTCTGTCTTCCATGGCATTCTGGCTGTAGACTTATATTTACATACTGCATCAACAACAGGCAGAAAGTAGAAAAATCAAATATATTTCAGGACTTAATGCATCATGTCCCAGGTTTTAGGGCTCACCTACCCTACAGTTATAGTCAAATCAGAGGACAGTTACAACATAGCCCTCTCAATTCAGTTATGATGCTAATTTACTTTTCAGTGTGGAAAGGATGTTAACTGGACCCCCTAGAGAAGGCAGAGGGCCAACTGTTCTCTATTCAAACTCCTATGTCTTTTGTACACTGGAACAGCTGCAGACGATACTGTCTACACTTGATGAAAAGGACTGAGCTGTGTGTCATCCGCATATAGCTGGTATTATCACCCACTTGTACGTGGAGAATGAATGAAAGCTGTGGGAGGATTGAGCCCCTGCAGGGCTCCTCTGTAGGACCTCTCAGATATGGAAAAGCAGCTGCTTATTGTGATGTCTGTTAAAGGGAATGACTATAATCATTTCAGCATGGATCTGTTAAAGCCAGCCACAGCGCAAACAGGCTTCAACAAGACCTTTTACCAGTGGTCTCATACATGGGCAAGGCTTCTAGAAATAGACTGGACTCATCTCTGTCCAGGCTTTGGACAGCATGGGTATGAACAGCATAACATTTGTGCTTGACCTGGTCTGGATCCCGATCAGGTGGATTCTAGACTGTCAAGAAGTAGAGCTGGAGCCAGTTTGCAACTAGCTTCTTGGTAACTGTGCCCATGAAGTGCAAGTTAGAGAGCAGGTAGGGCAATTTGCCAAACTGGAGTGCATGTTTGGAAACCAGGGTGCTAATTGTGGTATGCAGCAGGGCTATATATTTTACCGTATCAATTCCTTAGCCCTGATAGAGGGAAGGACTCAGGGTTTAGTACACATCAGATCCAGCCATAGGATTTTGACCAAGGAACCATGCCTCTGACCTGCTCACACAAGTGTTGTTTAGCAGAGATCAAATGTGACAAATTTCACCCCCTAAATGAGTGCAGGTTTCTACTGAAACTTTTCCTGAGACATGTAATTTTTATGGATTTCTATAATTTTTGTAACAATGGCTAGCAAATTCTAGTTTCAAGTACCAGCAGCCTCCACCAACTCAGCCTTGGTATCCTGAGTCTTTTCAGCAGAGCTTAGTCTAAGAATATGTTAGCATTGAGTTATAGACTTGCCATGTACAAGCAGTTTAAATACTTTAATCACTTCAAGGACAAATAAAGGGTAACTTGAATTTAAAATGAGAGAAAGCCCTTTGAGTGGCAAGCCTCAGAAATAACATCTACATACTTTATCTTTGCTGCAGCCCCTTAAAAGTGTCTGAGGAAGATGGAAAAATCTGACTGCCAGCTTCCTCTTGACAATAAAAGCTGCTTGTCTGAGAAACAAGAGATCAATTCTAAAGGTTTCTGCAAACTTCAAAATGACTGCAGTGTTGGTTTATTGAGCATGGGGGCAGCACTGTCAATAGTAGCTCAGACATATTTACAAACTAGTTGACATTGCAAAATTACAGGATTTTCCATGCTTCGTTTTCTCGTGGTGATTGCAATAGTCTGTATTCTTTATAAAAGATATGTCAGTGCTTGTGAATTTAGAGACTGACATAAGGAATCTTAAAAGGTTTACAGCATCACAATTAGAGCCTGATCTTTGGTAAGTAAATTAACACAAAAGAAAGCTACCATAAAAGACCTTTAAGAGGTTAGTATAAAGTCACACCAACATGGAAGTGAAGAGGGAGTGCAGGCTGGCCCATCTAGCTTTACTTTCTGTCAAAATGAAATGTAAGGGGAGTGGGGTAGGGAAGGTGAGAGATCAGTGAAGTGAATTAAAATTGTAGCATTATATTTCACCCAGTTTTGCTTTCTTGGGTTGTTCAGTCCACAATATCACTTTGGATTTATTTTTTTAAAACCTTGCAGCAGAGTAAATTGCTGATAAGACCAGTTGTCCGTCTTCACTTAATATCTTGCCTGGCTGTTGCCAGTGACACTTACCTTCAGATGCAGGTGCAACAAACTCATAGGACAAGTATGCAAGCCTCCCACACAGGGGTAATTGAGTTTCAGCATTCCCTTTGCCCCCACAACAGCCAGCTTCATTGGGTTTACAGAACTTATACATTTTATCCTGTTTGATATAACTGTAGACATAATCCAGGGTGTATAAGTGTTTAATCTTTTGGTGTGTATTAAACTCTTGGTATGAGTGACATGCTGAGGCAAAAAGATCCACCTCTCTTAAAAGCATGATTTTAATGAACTAATATGTATTAGTGTCCCACCACAGTTCTAGGCTGGAAAATAGGCACTGAAGACTCATAAGGAGAATTAGGAGAGGAAAGACAGAAATTTGCCAGTCTACTATAAATATCATAGGTAGAGGGGTTTGTTTTCAGACACCAAGAAACACATTACAATTGATTTACAAACTTTCAGGAAAAGCAAAACAGGCACTCTTTTGTAGGGCTTAATTTTAAGTATAAGAAAGCATTTTGTTAGAAGAGCAGATCTAAGCTCTAAAAAAGATCTGATAATACCACAAGTCTACACTTCTGGTTGTATTCAGCCAGATACCTCTTCTGTTTTAATGTGTTAAAGTAAAACAATTTCCCATGTTACTCTGTTTGGCTAAGACAAAGTAAGGGACATAACCAACCACTACTTGGATTCGTGCAAGCTGACAAGGCATAATTAACCACTTTTCCTTTGGAAGCTGCAGTGCTACCTTCCTTACAGTGCTGCATTTCTAGCACTAGATGGTGCTGTGTAAGGATATAAGACAGGCCTGCTGTACTTCCAAACTTCCAACCCTGATGTTTCATATGTCTGATGGAGTCCAATCACTAGCAGTAGCAACTAGTGTTGCTTTCCTCTCAATTCACACATACACCTAGTACCCAACAGTAAAAATGCCCACATTATTTCCTGTAAACATGCTGTTCAGAAAATAAAAACTGTATAGTTTGCATTTTCAGCCAAGCTGTTGGCTCCATCCTCCTTTTAATTCATAGTTTTTACCCAATTAAAAAGCTTTTTAAAATAAGCTGTTAAACAGCTCTGCTCCTTGAATTTCCTCATTCTTGATGGCTGCTTGCTCCATTATAAACGTACTTCGTTAGGTTATCAGCCTTCGGGACAGGGACACAAAACAACATCACCTTGCTCAAAGGAGCCCTGTTTTTTGATCAGGACCACACATTACTGTTGTAATACAAGACTTTTATCATTCATAATGGATAGGTGTATTACTGTCTGACAGCAACAAGGAGGGGCCAATACTATGTGCATACACCATCATTTCCCCCATTCAAGTTATGTTCATTACTGTAGTTGCATTCATTATTGCATTTTTAGATTTGTTATGTGGAGGTCAGAGCAGAGGGCAGCTACCAGTTTGTGAGGCACAACTAATCCTTGCCTACTGTGCTCTTTAATGGAAACTCAACTCATTTGTTGTTCTTCCTTAATTTAAAAGGGAAAGTAATTCAGACTGAAAGGAAATAATTATTTTGTTCTGTTTTGGAAGGTATCACAGGAATTCTGGTGATATAGACATTTTTTATAAATAGGAAAATAAAACAAAATGGGAGAGAAATTTCTGATTCAAAATTGGAAAAAGTTGAATGTTTCCATTTTAACAGAACACATTAAGAATTTCAGACTTAGGCTCATAGACTTGATCGGGATTTTTATGATAATACTTTTTAAGCATTCCAAACCAGAATAAAGCTTTCCAGATAGCTCTCGTTCTGGTACTATTCTGCTTGGCAAGTTTGGAGATTATTGGGAGAAGAGTTTCTGAACTGAGAGAGGCTGTTTAATGCTGTTCGTATAAAGAAACTGACCCCAGGAGTCAAGGTTATAAAGGCTGCAAAAATAGGGGATGTGGTTTTATAACTAGAGTCATTCTTCCTTCTAGAAGGAATTAAGGCTTGATGGCATGGGGAAACAGTTAAAATAGCTCCCAAAAGAAGTATTATTTCTGTATTCAGGAATTTTGTGCTTCCCAAGCAGAAATGTGTCACATATTCTAGAACGATTCTAGAATAGCTGTAGGAGTTGGTTTCCTTGTGTAGGCAAGTTGTCAACTTATTTGAGGAATAGCTGCAATGTGGAAAAACTACATTTTAGGATAAAGCCACATTTTTTTTGGCTTATGCCTTCTTTTTTAAGAATGGCATTGGAGTTCAAGGCTAGGTGTCAGTGTAAACTACTGCATAAGTTCATTGCCAAAAGACTGACAATCAGCTAGATGTCTGCATTACTTAACATTGAAAAGGAAACGAAGAGGCAAAACTAAGGCTTTTGAGGAAGCAAAAGCAAAGTTGGGTAATTGCAATGTGCTGGTGCATTTTAATTCAGAACTTGCACTTTTCCTTCTGTTGGCTTGTAATGCCTTGCAGCTAATGGTGAGCTGTCATTTCACATGTCTGTTTTTTCTTGCCAATTCTTATACATCATTTTCTTCCAGAACACTTTCCAAAGCTGACAGAAATTTCTCTCTAATAGAGACAGAGGGATCAGGGGTCATTAAGTGTCATGAATACTGTTTAAGGGGAAAAAATCATTTTGAACTCACAGGAAAGAGAGAGTACCAGATCTGGGACTATTCCAATTCTTCCAGAGAAGAATCTGTCTTTATTTCTCCATCGATTAAAAATGAAGCTTCCAATATAAAAAGGATTCTGTATTACACTGTGTAACAGTAGTAATACTGCAACTTTACATGCAAAGGTACTAGTGGAATTCCCTTATATCACCAAGCTCCAATGGAAAGCTAAGCCTAGGCAAATCTTTTTAGTAGCCAGATTCAGCCCAGGATATAGACAGGAAAATGAGAGAAGGTGAATATGTACTCATAGCCATTAAACCTATCAGCAAATACTCTATGGGTGCATCTACATGGGATGTTAACTGCACAGTAGCCTAATAATTCTGCGCAGTAGCACATCACAGCCCTAATAGTGCTAATATGCTAATGTGCAGTAATATTAGGCTATTGTGCAGTACTTGATTATACAAGTACTAAATTAAATGTACAGTAAGCATTGTGCATTAATTAACTTGTAGACATACCCTATGTCCTCTATAAAAGTCTGCTACTAGGTCCTGGTAAAGGGTACATGTTGATTTTGTAGAGAAGCATAAGAAAATTCTAGTTAATTTTTGTTTTTCATGGTACAGCATAGGCTTCTGCTGATAAGATCAAATATGGCTTAGAACTTGCTGACTATGAGTTAGCAAAGATTGTTTTAGATACTGATCCTCAAGCTGAGGATTCTCAGCTAGCTCATAGGAAAAAAAGCTGTGAAGCAGTGTAGAAATACTTATCATCCAGTCTGCATTTCTTTAGCAGAAATTTTGGCCTGGTCACCGCCCAAGACTTCTGCCAAAAAGGTTTGATGGCCTCTTGTTACCACACATGTGCATGCATCTACAACAAATTTGAAGTAACCCTGCCTGTCACCTGGCATCATAAGCCCTTGACCAGCATACAGCCACTGGTGAAAAGCAATGAGGGATGTACTCCAGCAACATATAGTTGCTGACACTGCTGTGTGCCCTTAGCACCTATACAATGCATAGTACTATAGTGGGTCCCACGCTGAGACTGCAGTCACCCCTTGGCAGCCAGGAGGACCCTGCCTTGGTTTCCCTTTCTGGCTGCTCAGGGTCCTACCTTGTCTGGCTGCCATGCATTGATGTTAGGACTGGCCTGGGAGGCTGTCCCTAGAGAGCAGGAGAGATTTTGGTGTTAGCTTCTCTGGGTTGAGGTCCCCTGCTTTGGCCCTCTTTGCTGTGGCTGGGCCCCTCTGCCTGTGCTCCACTGTCACAGGGCTGTAAGCCCCCGGGCCCCAGCTCTGGCTCTGCCCTTGCAGGCTCTGGGCCCTTTGGCCCCTGGTCTCACCCTCACATGCTCTGGGCCCCTTGGCCCCAGCCTTTGCTGTCTGACACCACAGCCCTTATGCTAACATCAGCACTAGACCCTTTGAAGAGTCATAGATTTCATAGATTTCATGAGGGCTGGAAGAGACCTCAGAAGATCTTCAAGTCCAGCCCCTTGCCCCAGGGGCAGGAAGTCAGCAGGGGTCATAGGATCCCAGAATGAAAAACATCCAAATGTCTCATGAAGGCGTTCAAAGTAGGTGCTTGAACCACTTCCAACAGCAATCTATTTCAAACCTTGGGGCCTCAGACAGTAATGAAGTTCTTTCTTATGTCCAGCTTGGAACAGTCATGGAGGAGTTTGTGACCGCTCAATCTTGTCATCCCTTGAAGAGCTTTGGTGAACAGATGCTCCCCCAGATCCTGGTGAATACCCCTAATAAACTTATTGGCAGCCACGAGATCACCCCTGAGCCTACTCTTTTCCAGGCTGAAGAGTCCCACAGCACTTAGCCTCTCATCATAAGGTCTGTTTTCCTGACCTCTGATCATGTGCCTGGATCTCCTCTGGACTCTCTCAAGCTTCTTCACATCCTTTTTGAATTGTGGAGCCCAAAACTGGACGCAGTACTCCAGCTGCGGCCTCACCAAGGCCAAATACAATGGGAGAATGATGTACTGTGATTTGCTTGAGAAGCATCTGTGGATGAAAGCCAGCGTTTTGCTCGCTTTACTAGCCACACCATCACATTGCAGGCTCATGTTCATCTTGTGGTCAATCATGACCCCCAAGTCTACTTTGTCCATATTGCTAGCCAGCGGAGCACTGCTGAGCCTATAAGCATGCTGTGGGTTTTTCTTCCCAAGTGGAGAACCTTGCATTTTTTGGTGTTAAACACCATCAGGTTCTCATCCACCCATTTCCTGAGCCTGACAAGGTCAGTCTGGATCGCCCTTCTGTTCTCAGGTGTGGATGCTTTACTCCAAAGTTTGATGTTGTCGGTGAACTTGGCCAGTCCACTTTTGATTCCAGTGTGCACATCTTTAATGAAGATGTTGAATAATGTAGGCCCATGGACAGAGCCTTGAGGGACCCCACTGGTCACAGCCCATCACAGCAATTGACTTCCATCAACCACCACCCTCTGGGTCCAACCACGGAGCCAATTCCTCACAGAGCTAGCAGACCATGGTGAAGCCAAGGCTGCAGTTGGCCAGTTTTGCTAAAAGGTGATTGTCAGCATGTCTGCACAGAGTATTGCCTAAATCCCTTGATTCTTGCCTGCTACAACTTTGATCGCTGCTGCTGGGGACTTCAGGTATGTAGTGAGGAGGGCAGCCAGTCCTGGGATCCGTCGTTGAGTAGTCACGTGGATACTTGCGCCTAGGATCCTCCCTCTGGCTCCTTCATAGCGAGGGTCCTCAACGATGCCTCCTTGTCTCATGGTGTCTGAAGGTGCCATCTCTCCGGCCTTCTCCTCCTCTTATCCTGGTGTCAAGTCCCATTGGCTCTTGGCAGGCGAGGCACGTCCCCTCCCCCACCGGACAATAATTATCTCCAGCTGCCAAAGTCCCTCTAGTAACAGGGTTTCAGTCAGAACCCTGTTACTCCCCCCTCGCCCCTCCCTCAGTTACTTGGTTCCCTTCTCCTGAGAGTTTATCAACGAAACAAGGGCAGCGTGCACAAGAGTGAGTCCAGAAAGGGAAAAAAAAGAGCGGGGTAACTGATCCCCAAACAAAAAGAGAGGAGGCATGAATTCCTCCTTGACAATTCTTGCTCACGTTAGAAAGTCCTAATTTGATACCTGACCTTATGGCATGTCTTTCTTGACGGGTATCGTGCCTTTGGTAGGAATGTCTTCCAGGTGGGATAAAAAATCTACATTTCTTCTCTTTTGTCCTGCTCAATGTTCCACTGAAAAACAGAAAGGTTGTAAAGCTAGGGACCACCTCATAAGCCTAGCATTGTTCAATTTTGCCATACTTAACCATTGCAGGGGTGCATGGTCCATGATGAGCACTAACTTCCTTCCCAGCAAATAATATTGGAAGAGTTCTATGCCCCATCACATCACTAGACATTCTTTTTCTATGGTAGAATAACGAGTCTCAGTGGGTTTAAGCTTTCTACTGGTGAAAACCACTGGTCTTTCAGCTCCCTTTTCCTTCTGGAATAGTATCACACCTAGTGCCACTGCCTAGACATCTGTTTGCAAAAAGGTTTTCTGAAAGTTTGGCATACCTTCAATATATAGGACTGGGTGTTGACATAAGGCCTCTTTCAGTCGGTCAAAGGCCTGTAGGGCTTCTGTGTTCCAGGAAATTGGGTTGCGGTGTCCCTTTGTCAATTCTGTCAACAGGGCTGCTTTTTCTGAGAAGTTGGAGATGAACCGATGGTAGTAGTTGGCGAACCCTAGGAAGGACTGGAGCAGTTTCAATGTTTTCGGTAGGGGGTGTTGTTTTATGGCTGCCACTTTATCAGTTATTGTCTTGATGACCCCTTGGCCTACCACAAATTCTAAATATTGTGTTTCCCTCTTCCCCAGGGCGCATTTTTTGGGTTTGCCATGAGCCCTGCTTGTGAGAAGCTCCCCAGTACTTGTGGCAGATGTTGGCAATGGTATTCTCAACTGGGAGAAAAGATGATAATGTAATCTATGTAGGTCGCTGCATAGTCTTGATGTGGAGTAAGTAGGTGCTCCATTAATCATTGGAAGGAGGCAGCCACCCCATGCAGCCCAAACAGCATTCTCTTGAACTGGAAGAGCCCCCATGGAGTCCCAAAAGCCGTCTTTTCTTTGTCTTCTTCTGCCATCGGGATCTGCCAGTACCCCTTGGTGAGATGTAGCATGGATATAAATTGGGCCTGGCCTATCTAGTCTAGCATGTCGTCAATCTGCAGCATTGGGAAGGCATCAAATCTAGCAAACTTGTTTAGCTTCCGATAATCAACACTGTCACAGAGCACTTAGGTGCTCTGCTCCTAAGGAGGAGAAACTGCTGGGGAAGGGACCCTAGCAGTGAGTGAATAAGGAGCCCAGTTGCGGGTTGCCAGGGCACTACAGAGAAGGCCCTAGAGACAGGTCAGCACTAGAGAGAAGGCCCTAGAGACAGGGTGGCACAATAGAAGATCCCTAAGAGAGGGCAGCAGTATAGAAGAGCCCCAGAGGAGGGCAGCGCTACCGAGAGAAGGCCCCAGAGGAGGGCAGCGTTGCTGGGAAGGTCCAGAAGGGGGCAGCGCTCATGGAACCCCAGAGAAAGGAGCAGCACTTGAGAAGGCCCTAGAGAAGATGGCCTTACTGAAGAGCCCGGAGGGAGGGCACAGAGAGAGAGAGACAGGGCTGAGGAGAGCCTGAGTGCCCAAGAGTGCGTGAACACCATAGAGGGACAGAATAACGTCCGTTTCACCTGCGAGGCCTGGGGCCTGGTATTGGGGTGGTAGGAGCCACGTGTAGCCCTTAAGGCTAGGGTGCCCCTTACAGCACCATTTACAGAACGGGACCCCCCGAGGGATACGGGAAAACCACGGGGTCGTAGGATCCATTGAAATGACCAAAAGGGCATAGAAAGGCAGCCTCCCTAACATATTTAAACATCAAAGGCGTGGTGGGTGAGAAACTGAGGGTGCATTTGGGCCCACTTGGCACAGGAAGGGGCCTCAAGGAGATCACGGCTCTCCTGCAGGACCCCGCCTGTGACAAACACACAAATGAATTGACCCGTTCTGTTTTGGTACCACTACTATGGGGCTTCTCCAGGTACTTCTGGATTCCTTGATAATCCCTCGTTTCTTTATTTGGTCAATTTCTTGCCAGATGACTGGCTACAGGTGATGTGGTAACTTCCTCCAATGATCCCTAATTATATGTCCTGGCAGAGTTACAATACGATGGTGGACTCCCTTCGCTTCCCTCGGTATTTCCCTGAATACACCTTGAAATTCGGCAATCAGGGTTTTATTTCAGCCTGCCAAGTAGGATCTAATTGGCCATCCACCAGGAGCACCTCTTGGGCTCCTGTCAAGTCTCATGTAGCACAGTTTTGCTCTCTTCATCCACCTTGTCCTCTGGCTTTACCAGCCACCTGTCCCCCTGGTGCCATTTCTGCAGTAGGTTTATGTGGTAAATTTGCCTTCTTTGTGTCGGCGTTGTTTGTAAGACTTCATAGTTTACTGGACCTGTCTGTCATGTCACGCGAAAGGGCCCTTGTCATTGGGCCCTGAGCTTGTAGGTATTGTCAGGGAGTAATACTACCACCCGGTCCCCCACCTGCAGTTCCGTCTCGGTAGTGCGAGAATTCATATTGTTGTTTTTGCTTTTTTTTGGCTTTGGCTCAGGTGCCTCTGCGCTATCTCCTGCACTTTCTGAAATCGCTTGCAGAACTTCCCCACCACCCGGGGTTGAGAAGCGTCCATCCGAGCTTGCGTCCATTCTTCAGATATTAGGTGTAGTCGCCCATAAATTCATTAAAATGGGGCGAACCCCAGCGAGGCCTGGGGGGGCCTCCCTTACAGCAAAGAGTAATGGGGGTAGCAGGGCATCCCACTCCTGAGGAACCCCCTGCGTACATGCCCTGAGCATCCCCGTCAGTCTGGGGATGGTAAACTGAGGTTCGTAGTTGTTCAATCTTCAGCACCTGGCAGACCCCTTTTAAAATTTTAGACATAACATTTTTTTCTTGGTTGGTCAAGATCTACTGGGGTATCGCCACTCAGGCAATCCACCATAGTGATGTGGTTACTATAGCTGGGGGCCGTCACTGATCTCAATGGTATAGCCTCAGGGAACCGAGTGGCATAATCTATGATCACAAGGATAAATTGGTATCCCGCCCTACTATGTGGGAAGGGCCCAAGGCAATGTGGTCAAATGGACGTTCGATCAGGGGCAGGGGCATCAAAGGGACTCTAGCTGGTTTTACCCCCCTGTCTTCTGGCATTCCGGACACCCCGTGCAAAATTTTTCTGTCATCTTATATATGCCAGGCCAAAAGACCTTGTGCTTGAGCCTGGCCTCCGTCTTATCTCGCCCCAGGTGTCCTCCCATGGGCATGGTATGGGCTACCTGTAACAAACCCTCCCAGTATCTTTAGGGCACCAGGATTTGGGCTCTCTTGCCTCCTTCCTTCAGGTCTTCTACTCTGTAGAACAGGCCCCTTCTTACCTCATAATGCGGGGGCGGGGGTGAAGGGGGAGGCTTCGGAGCTGCTCCTGTCACTCCCTCATGTTTCTCAAGCTGGGATTTCCATAGGTTTTGGAACAGGCATGTTCTTGGCAAAAGCTTCCTTCTTCTATCATCTAGTTGATGTTCAAGCTTTATTCTGCGCCCCTGAAGCAAAGAGCCTTGGGGCTTCGCTTCATCTTCCCCAGGCACGTCAGTCATCCACTGTGGATGATTTCTCTCAGGTGCGGCCAGTCCAAACCCAGCAGCATCGGACAGGGCAAAGTTTTGGCGAGCTCCACCTGGATCTCTTCTGTTTGTCCTAGTACCGAGAGTTCCAGCTTTCTTCATGAGTAGGTGTAGACTGTACCATGCATACATATCATGGAGACTGGAGTGCTGGTGCTACCTAGATGCAGAGGCAGCAAATTGCTGTGCACCATTGATTGGGCGCATCCTGTATCTACTACCACTGCTACAATCACGTTACCTATACGAACTTCCACTACGGACTTGTTCTTCTGGCCTCAGCCTTGGTGCCACCTGAAACTGCAGTCCATTTTCTCGTTGTGTGTCTCCACCCCAGGACTAATGTCACAGATCGACCTAGGACAAAACCGAGATATATGGCCCTTCTCCCCACACTGGTAACAGACCACTTCCCAGTAGCCCCTTGTGCGTCTGTCTCTTCGTATGGTCTCTCCCCGTCTAGAAGGGGCAGCAGTGCTCTGTCAGAGGGCGGAAGTTGGACTGCCAACTCCCTCTCTTGGGTGCTTCTCTTTCCCCCTCAGCTGCGGTGTAGTCTTCTACCAGGCGGGGCGCCTCCTCCACCATTTTTGGTGGATGGAGCTGGACCCATCTCTGTTAGAAATTGTTCCAGGACTATCATGTCTACTAACTGCTGAGTAGTGTGCTCTTCTGGCCATAACCACCGTTCAGCCAGGTCCTGGAGGGTCTGTGCTAACAGTCAACATCTCCCCACAATCAGGTCCCTTCTTGGCCCTGAATTTGTGCTGGTACATCTCTGGTGATGTACCATTTTTATGTGAAATGGTGACTACCATTTCTAGTCAATATAAAATTGCTGATTTCACCTTTTTATAGTCCCGTGCCTCTGCCCTACTGAGGGCACAGTAGGAGCCCTGGGCTGGCCCAATAAGGAGTGGCACCAACCTGGCAGCCCAGCTTCCCGGGTCCCAATTTGCAGCTGTCGCCACCTGCTCAAACTAGGTAGGTCTCTGCATCATCTTCCCCCATCATCCGGGGCAGTCCTGGCCTGTCTCCTTCTCTTACCAGGGACATCTGTTGGGCTGTGATTTTTTCACATCTCCCTGGCCTTCTCCTCCTCTTATCCTTTGGTGCCAAGTCCCACTGGCTCTCGATGGGCAAGGCACACCCCCTCCCCCGCTGGACAGTCATTATCTTCAGCTGCCAAAGTCCCTCTAGTAACAGAGTTTCAGTTGGGACCTTGTTACAGTGATCATGGGATACCAGATCAAAGGCTTTTTTAAAGTCAAGATATATGACATCAATCTCCTTTCTCTTGTCCAGGTGATAGGTCAACAGGTCATAAAAGGAAATAAGATTGGAAATAAGCAAGATTTACCCATGACAAACCCATGCTGGCTATCCCTCAGTATTTTGCCATCAGCCAGTCTGTTGAGAATGGTCTCTTTGATAATCTTTTCTAGGATCTTCCCCAGAATATAGGTCAGGCTGATGGGCCTGTAGTTTGCCGGATCCATTTTTCTCCTTTTCTTGAAGATAGGCACCACATTGGCCTTCTTCCAATCTTCGGGCACTTCACCAGCACACCAGGAGCTCTTGAAGAGCTGTGCCAGGGGCTAAGCTATGATGCTTGCCAGCTCCTTGAGTTCCTTGGGTGTAAGCTGTCAGGGCCGGCTGACTTGAAGGTATCCAGCCTCTCAAGGTGTTCCTTCACAAGGTCAGCATGGAGTCCAGGACCTGGGATACCCTTTGCACTCTTCTTGATGGCTTCCTCTGCTCCTATAGCCACAACCTGGTCCTCCAGTATTTAATCACAAACAAAAAAATACTAGCATCTGGTCTGAAACAAAAGTTTTCCCACTGTGGGTTAACACCACACCATAGCAAAACTACCATGCAAGGCCACAAAACACTTATTTTTGGCTGTCTGGTAGTGCAGGAGCTTCCTGCTGCTTCCCTGCAGTCTGGAGTCCTTTCTTGTTAGGTTAGACTCACTCATCCCTGGAGCTCTGCTTCCTGCAGCCTGCAGGGCCAGACTGCCCCTCCCTCATGCCCTGGGCTTATATGCCTCTTTCTGGGTGATCTGACCCATGATATCTGCCCCAGGCTTGTCCATCACTGGCCACACTTGCGGTGAGCTGCCAGTTTATTCAAAGGTCCTCTGCCACCATTGGTTTGTCTAGGGGCCTGGAGCAAGCTAGCTGATCCCTCTCTGCCTCTTTGCTTCAGTGTTGGTACCTACAGGGGCCCTACTGCAGGTACCAACACAACCTCACAACCAGGAGGTTGCACAAACAGCCAACTGTACTCATGCCACAGCAACACAGATGTGCAGCTGTAGCCTGACCACCAGAGTAGCAGCAGCAAGACTCACTAGTGTGGTAGTATAGAAATGGTGCTGACAACAGCTGTGCAAGGCTAATTTCGAAGTGTAGGCAGCATAAATGCATATTGTCCAGGAACATACTTTATTCTAGTAATGGTGGTGGTGCTCAGCACCACCCTCAATATGAGGATGCAGCAGCAGCAGTCCCTCAATATGAGGATGACAGTCTTACAGTAAATAGGGAAGTTCAGTCCCTAGGTGACTGAAGTCGCAATCAGAATGTAGCTAACAAGTGAGTTCTTGATATCTAGCATCACTGGGCTGACTGTTGTTGCAAACAGGAAATCAGATTGGGAAGCAAAGGCATCGGAAGTACCTCAGTCCACCTGAGATGATTTTATAGCAGGTTACTGTTATATGCTACCTGGGTTAAAAATGAACTATGAACTAGATAAAGTCCTCCAGACATTGTTGCTCCTTTGATGGAGCTTGGATGCCTTTGCTTTCCTTCAGCTTAATTCCTTCTTGATTTGAGATGCTCTTATGTGGGATGACATTGGGATCCACAGGTTTAATTGATGCTTTTCACTTAAGATACCTATAAGGAATAGTTAACTGTGTGTCTCTGCCCACAGAGGCAAATGCAGGCTCCTTGGGAATTCAAACACTCTGGGTGAAGGGGCTTTGACTAGGTATTATTTTGAGAATGTGTGCGTGGAGAGAGACAGCAAAGTGTAAGGGCCGTATTGCAAATTATGTCTAGGATATGTTAACTACACTTAAAGTGCGAGTGTTCATGCGTTGAAGCAGTAAAGCACCTACCTAATGCCACTGCAGTATAACAAATTTAGTAATTTTCAGGAGTATCTCCAAGTGTTATTAAGTAACACACGTTCTGCTATTGTGGGACTGATCCACAGAGTTAATATGAGTGATCCTCAGTGGCTCCTGTTGGACCCTAATGAAGGTGAGGGCTGGGACTGAGAAACAGCAGTTTGTCAATTAAACAGCCAGCTCCAGCCCTGTCCAGATCACAGTAAGCATCACTGCGTGACTGCTCAGAACAATTTCTAACTCATAGCAATGCTTACTCTGATCTAATTAAAATGTATATTAAGTGTCCAATGTGACAAGGCCCTGAGCCAGTCAAATAGTACAATACAGCCACATGTCGGGGGGAGCGCGGGTTGCCTGTGAAAGGACTTTATCAGGTATTGGCTTAAAGGGTTTTGGTGCTTTAAGCATGGAAAGTGACTTTAGTTCCTCCTGTTCCCAAGCAAGCAAGACTTTGTATATTCTCTTAATGAAACACAATTGCAAAGAAATCTGACTTCTTCCTCAGTTTTTCCTCCTAACTGAAATAATTTTGGAAGCTAACTTCTGCTCTAGCCACTCAAGCAAATGGGTTAAAAAGGAGCGTCTCATAGCATATCTATTTAAAGTACACCTCTCCTCAGCTACTCTACTTAGAGTAGATTTAGCATTCTTCACAACAGTAATGATGCCCTTCCTCTTAATGTGCTTTTGGTAGCAACGTAGTCGATATTAACATGTAAAGTGTTGTGTTTGGTGATTAGGTATCTGCAGTAAAATGAAGTGGCAGTTCATACATCCAAATTGGTTCGGGTTCTTTGCAAGCTCAGGCATGTGACAGAGTATATGGACACATGTAAATTTGTTTCAAAATGGGAGGGGAGACTCTTGCTCTGGATGGTGGGTTATGTGATGTTCTAAGTTATGAGTAGGTGGACAAGCCAGGAGAAACACAGATGTAGCAAAACAGGCCAGCTTTAACATCGCTTCATCCAGTGTTAAAATTGGAGCAGTTTTGCTACTTTTGTATTACCCTTGGCTTGTCCACAAGTAACGGTTAGAACGTAATAGCTGCTGTGTGTTCCTGATCAGTAGCTTCCCTTTGGAAATGTTCCCTTTTGAGATGGCACCAAATGTGCGTGTGTTCACACCCAAAATTGGAAACTGCAATCTCAAGTAAAGAATGTAACCTGCTGAGGCACTATGGAGGCTGGGCATATATGCACTACAACTTCTTGTTAACTGGATTGCTAAAATGTCTCATTAGGAATAGTAAAGATCACCAGCGATTAAAGTAAGAAAGGCATGCATTGCAGTAAAATCCTTCCCCTAAGCTCTTGTGTAGCCTTGCATCTGATTCTGCAAGAATAAGTGAGCATGTCCCCACTCCCAACTAAGCTGATAGATATGGAATGAGCAGAACCCCCTGACCAGTCCCTGACCTCAACCCCAGCAAGCTTAGAAGAGCCATCAGGGCAGACAGCTTATAGTCTTCTACTAGTCTGGACCAGTCTCTGTAGAGCAAGGTAGGAGGAGGAAGGAT
Source organism: Caiman crocodilus (assembly GCA_030014935.1). Taxonomy (NCBI): domain Eukaryota; kingdom Metazoa; phylum Chordata; order Crocodylia; family Alligatoridae; genus Caiman; species Caiman crocodilus. Next base: position 2,430,125 of record JAGPOW010001034.1, read on the forward strand.
ATACAATCATGGTGTAGTTCCTTCCCTGTAATACTTCAGGAACAGTGCAGCCATGTACCCATCCATAAAAAAGGGTTGGTGCTACAGCCACACTTTAGTGCTGCAGCCATACTCCAGTGCCTAACAAAGTAAATTTCCTCATATACTTTTTTTAAAAAAGCAGAAGATGAGCTATCTGCACTCAACTGCCTGCTCTGTTTGTTGATATCGCATGGAAGTTCCCAGCCACTATCAACTGTGCCAATACAAGTGATCAAAAGATTAAGAGTTCTTTCATGCAATATAAAACTGTTTGTTACTGATAATGGACTAAAGAATAAGTCATGAGCAACAATCTGTCACATCATTACAACAAAGGCAAGAAAGTGATGGAAATGCACAAGTTCTAGAGGAGTCTTCTGCAGGACAAGGTACTTCACACTGCCATACACTAGAGTAGCGGTTCTCAAACTCTGACAGATTGTGCATCCCCAATTAAAAAGACACAACCTTAAGTACTACCAGCAAATTTTTGTCATATAAAGTAATCATAATAAATCTTTTAACGTGTACCACTGACAGCTTGTTTGCATACCACAGATTGGGAACCGCTGCACTGGAGTTCACAGCCTACTGTGAAGGGGTCCAAACATGGAATTCTAGATGCTTTGGCTAGGTGCCTTGGGAAAATTTTAGGCGTTGTTCCAGTCTTCTCGTCATGCACTCCACAGACACATAATGTATCTGATGGTCCTCTTGGCAGCCAGGATGACTCATGGTAGTTGCCCAAGGTCTGAGTTGCTCTTACATTTTTCCCAGATTCCCAATGAAGGCATGACCTTTCAGATTTACACTATAGCTCTTTTAAGGCACGTAATAGGTGCAACATGCAATGTCAACTTCACATGGGATTGACTCAGTAGTATGAAAAACAAACAAAAAAGAACTCTACATGTATTTCTGCACCAGTTTGGAGTGGTAGCCTTAAATTTTGTTTAGGCCTCTTTCTGCCTAAGTGAATCTCTCAGGCTTGTAAGTTCTCATACCAACACCCAATTCCTTTGTTCTCTGCTGGCACTTTTCCATTCACTACTTGACTAACCCCTCATAGACAAGCTGCAGGAAATAGCTTCTCAGATCCAGCTAATTTCCTATTGCTCAGCATAGAGTGCGGTCATTAAGTTTAATGACCCCAATGCATCTAGTCTGTGAGAGACATGACACAGCACTTATCAGCACTACAGGATATTCAGAGTCTTTCCATGATACTGATTTTCATAACACTTCATATCAACCAGAATTCACAAGGTGTACATAGAAAGATTTCCTAAATCACAAAGAATTCCTTGAGCACATCTGATGAGTTGGAATAGTTATATTCCTTTTTGCCACTCTCTTTATAGTAACTACACACCAAGAAGAACAGCTCCTAAAGGTTTCAGACACACATACCTAAAACCCATCTCAGATCCAAAGTTTGAGTTTGGTGCAGCAATTTTACTTGAGTAGAATGGCAACAGCTTCAGTCACTCAACTAGCCAGGAGTGTATCCTGAAGGGATACAAGAACAAAAAAGACTTCCATATTATTCTCTCCCATAACCTTAGAACACCTGCAGGCACCTACGGCATGTCTACGCATGCATTAACGTATTTTAATTAATGTGTATTAAATCTAGTACCTCCATTGCAAAGTTTTAGGAAAATGCATGTTAGCCTATCTGAAAGAGCATTCACTAAAGAGCATGGGCATTTGCCTACATGCATGTGCCATAGTGCTGAATGCTTTTAAAAGTGCCTGGTGCTGTGGTACATACATTTGTACAAATGGCGAAATGCACATCAGCCCTGAGAAAATGGCAGCAGTGTACTTTTGAACTAAAATGTGTTTTAGTTCAAAAGCGCACTGCCGCCATTTTCTGCATGCTGATGCGTGTTTTGCAGTTCATACAAATGTATGCAATGCAACACTGGGCGCATTAGCTTGCGTGCTCCGCAGACTTGATTAATTAAGTCTGCTCTGACATGCTGGGAATCCAGCATGTCAGAGCAGATCATGGTACGTGTATAAATGCCCCATGGTTTTTAGTGACACTTTAATGCATATTAAAATAAACTGACATGCATCAAAGTGCACATGTACATGCACCCCTATATTCTCAGCCTGTGGAATTCACTGTTGCAGTGTGTGGTTCAGTCAGCCATTGTAGCTCGATTCAAAAGAGGGGCAGAAAAATTTTAAAGAAACGTAAATTGGAGATAAGCTTGCTGGAGTTTAAGTGGTCATAACTCATAATCTAGCAGCCCATTAGTTGCTTCAGTGATCAAATAAATAATCTCGGTCACCACCATTCATTATGATTTGAAGCAGGAGCTACTGAATCCAACTGAACTCAGGCATACTGACAGGTTCTTGGAAAGTGCTAACTTGCATTTGCCAGCTAATGCAAATGCTATAGCTAAGGGCATTTGGGGAGACTAAGACCATGCCTTTTAACAGCACTGAAATCAGATAGAGGCCTATATTAACACCTGATCTAAATGCATTTGAAGTTTGAGATGTGCAAGACACATCGGAGCTTTGTGAGAAAGGCCTTTTTATCTTTTTAGTATCATAGTATCATAGTATCATAGTGTCTAGAGTCAGAAGGGACCTGGGCAGATCATCTAGTCCGACCCCCTGCCTTGGCAGGAAAGAGCACCGGGGT